>WSYH01003315.1:0-69435 GCA_036426205.1 Ascaphus truei
TATATATATATATATATATATATATATATATATATATATATATATGTTTGTGTGTGTATATATATATATATGTATATGTAATAAAAAAACAGGCGCACTCATAGTGTAGTACAGTAGGTATCAAAATTTATATGGACTGGTAAAAAATATAAATTGCGCACTCACAAACGTCACAGAATTGAAAGCATGTATGAGTCTATGCTCAATCACCAACCAGAATGACTGTGGGGTCCCAGCAGGGTGTCAGGTAATCCTCCAAGGGCTTCACCATATGTTGTAGGAACCAATATATATATATCAAAGACAACACAAAAATTAAGTAGCGCTAAATAGGATGTGAAATAACCCTGATAAATTATAATAACATATTTAAAATATTAAAATAAATTAAAATTACCACAATTTAACCTAATAATATCTACAAACCATAACGTGATAGTGAAAAAAAAAGGAAAAATCCAAAATGAATGTTCCACTCAACCAAAAAATTCAGAGAGAAATATAGTCCCAATAGAAGATCCAGGGAGCGTCTTTGCAGCTTTAAGGGGAGTGGTATAGCCAACCACTATTGGAATCTATGAACAAAAAACAAACAAAAGCGCAAGCTCCATAGCACGTAACTGAGTAAAAAATAAGGTACATTTATTTAAAAAATCAGCAACCCATAAGAATGTGCACTTACAGAATTTTAAACAGAACCATTCGTGGGAGAGAAATCTCTATTGTGGTCATCTGCGGTGGTAGGGTGAGTGCCAGGTTTGCAGAGTAGATGTAAACAGCCCAGGTTCACCATGAACTCCTATCCCAAATTGGCAGCAAGATAAAAAGGCATCCAATGCCTGCACGTCCTTTGCTCCCTCTCATACAATGGTTGCTAGCACTTAAAATTACCGCCAGCCGGAGCGCAGGGAAACCAGGGACTCCAAATACACCAACACGAACGCGATGACGTCTCAATACCAACAATCTAAATCTCAAGTTCACCCACAACTCCAGTAGTAGTACAATAGAGTTTCTGGGTCTAGTTTTATATACTGAACAAAATGTAGTGAAAACTAAAACATTCTTTATGCAGGTAGACTGCAATAATTATGTTCTTAAGAATAGCAGTCACCACACTTATTGGACATCCAACATAACCTTTGGACAATTCAGAAGGATAAGAAAAAATTGTTCAGATCAAGAAACATACGAAGTACAAGCATCTATACTTGAACAAAGGTTTAAAAGCCAGAATTATCCAACACAAGAGATAGTGGAGGCAAAGAGAAGGGCTAGAGATTTGGAGAGAAGTTCTATTTTACAAACTAATTCAAGGAAGCCAGTGGACAATGCTTTTATTCAATTCATCACACAGTTCAATCGAGACTATTTCAAGATTCAACATATCTTGAATAAACATTGGCACTTTTAAAAAAATGACCAAATTTTAAAAGATTGTTTGCCAGATAGGGCACAGGTTGTATTTACTAAAGCCAAAAATCTTAAAGATAGGTTGGCACCTAGTCTCTTAACCACCAACATCAAATTCCACTTGGCTGGGAGAAAGACCAAAAGGATTTTTTAAATGCCAAGATTGTAAGGCATGCAAATATGAAAAAGTGAAATCAGATTGTTTCACTTCCAATACAACTAATGAGACCTTTAAAATAAAGGATTTTATTAATTGTAAAAGCACAGCAGTGATTTACCTACTAAGCTGTCCTTGTGGACTGCAATATGTTGGGCGCACAATAAGACCTTTACGTGTAAGAATTTTAGAGCACATTAGAAACATTAATATACTGTAGGACTTGAAAGTCATAATGTCTCACTGCATTTCAAAAAAGTCCATCAACTTAATCCGACTGGTTTAGTCTATCAGGGCATAGATTTAGTGAAAACTAATTGGAGAGGTGGCAATCGTATCCAGGATGTTTCTCAGCAAGAAACATTCTGGATACATAAACTGCGCACCTTAAGACCCTTGGTCTTAACATTGATATAGACCTGAATTCCTTTCTGAATTGAAAACTGTGTTTCTTTGTTTACAAATTTTTAATACTGTGCTATGGTTCTTAAAATTATTTTTATTATCAGCATGTTTTTGCTTAATGTTTTATTTTGTTTAAATTGTTTTTCCTGCACTAATCTATGTGTTCTCTCTCTATAGATTGTGTATATATGCACAACATCTCAACTATGTCTCCATTTTGTTATTGTGTTATTGTTATTTATTATATTGCTGTTTATATTCTTGGGTCAGATGTCTGTGTATGTATAACTATGTATATTTTCATTGCAATCCGCTTTTTATTTTTATTTTACTATGCTGCTGTTTTGTATTACGTTAAATGTTTTGCGTCGTTATCCCAGCCCCTTTTCCCCATTTGACCAATCAATCCCCCCTCATATGTCATCATCTGGGACTATATGTATATGGGACTATGTAGTCAATCATATCACTACACCCCTGAGGAAAATCATATCCACGATTGAAACGTGTAGGGTGGTTCCCTAGATATTTGGAGAACATTGAGCTGTCTGCCTTTCCTGCTTCTGCTGCTGAGATCGCTTTGAGACCGCAGATATTAGAGGCTTACCTTTGACTGTGACATTATCCGCTGTGATCAGCTGTGTTCTTCCACAGCAAGGGGAGCGCAGGATGTTCACAGCGTGGTCATGAAAGAATAAAAGAACATAACATAGTGCAACCTGTGTGTATATATCGGGAGTACATAGGGCTGTAAGATAGTAGCACTCTCACTTTTTCCCCAGAAACCAAACAGTACAGAGACTCTTTCTCTCTCTGAAACGAGCAACCTTCAATGGTGGTTTCCAACACGATACTGTGTCCGTGGTGTTAATCCCTCCTTTCGTGTCATGCAAAAAGGATGAAGACTAGCATGGTGTAGTCTGTCTAAAAAAGTGTATTTTAGAATCAGTAGCAAAACACAAATGCACTCACATTTTAAAATACAATACAGGGAATTGTACGAAATCCAGATCCTCTGGGCATACAGTCTCCGGTGCGTTCGCTCGTTCACGTCCAACACTTCCGGTGTGCACTACGGTAAAGGTGGATGTGATGTCACGCTTGGTCTCCGGTTGCCAGGATCTCTCAACAGGACGCAAGCTCAGATTCAAGAAGTGTAGTTTCACTGTCATTTTCCTTAAAAATGTACACTGGCGACACACTTTATTCGAGCTTGGCTAGTCCCACGAATTCGGGTATACCCGGGTGTATTGAGGTTTGTGACTGTTTTCTGCCCGAGTGCATTGAGTTATTTTCCAAGCAGGGATTGAAGCATTTTATTCCCTCTGGCTGCAATACTGCACAGTATATATATATATAAACTGCATTACAATTCATGAATTTATGCCATCTGGTAGACACGCGAAGCATTGCAGCCTATTAAATACTAATCATTATCATTTAACAGATCAGCCGCCCATCAGCCAGGCATGAACCCAGGCTGGGAAGGCAAATGCAACGGGGCTTGTCAGAGGTCAGGAGTGGCGCATTCCAGGTATCTGCCAGGTACATACCGGGTATTTGCTCGAATAAAGTGTGTCGGTGCAGTATGTGCATCTATAAACAATTTTAAACTGTTAGAACCAATCGTCGGTGCAAATGTGAGTCGTTTGCTAATGACTTTATTTTGAAATTCAGTTAAAACTACTTTACTCAAATTGAAAATACAGCTCAACCCCGTTATAGCGTGATCTGCTATAACGCGGTTTGAGCGTGGACCCCGAATTAAAAAAAAAAAAAAAAAAAAATGTGAGTGCTACTATGTTACAGCCCTATATACTCCTGATATATACACACAGGTTGCACTATGTTATGTTCTTTTATTCTTTCATGACCACACTGTGAACATCCTGCGCTCCCCTTGCTGTGGAAGAATACAATCAAGACATAGACTCCAGAACAGTCTATAAAAGGGTTTTGTATGAGCTGCTTTACAAATAATTCACTATTTACATTTGGTGGTGGAAATTATATATTTGTATTTATTAATTGTTCACTTTATACAATATTGGTCACTTTATATAGTTAGTTCATTTATACACTATATTTTCTGCACATGATTGATGCACTAGCACTTTGTATAACTAATTAAGGAGCGCCCGATTACACATTTTTTGTCACATGATCAGCTGTGTGTCTGGGAGGAGGAACATTCACCTTCCCTGCAACAGTTATGGCTACAGAGAGGCATGGCTGAAATTTTCTACAAGACCCAGACTGGTCAAATTGCCATTGTTCATGTGGGAGCATGTGAGTTGAATGAGCTCACCGCTCTCATATATATGTTTTTATTAAACTGTATTACACTATATACACTTTTCTTCTTTTTATGTGGTCAGGGAGAATTCCTGTCCTAAAAACTGCTCCAGATCAGAATTCAGGAAACGCCTAAATATTCCTACACCACATGAGTGGGCAATCATTAGTTTAACTAGCAATTAGGTGTTTATATTACACATTTGCACTATGTTGTTTTTCTTCCTTTTTTTTTTATATACCTGAGGGGAGTCTTTGCGCTTGGGAGTGTTCTTGTTGTTCAATAGTGGGGAAGCTACTTGAAGGTTTAATACAGGATAATATTCAGGAATACTTAATGGAAAACACAATTATTAGTAATAGTTAGCATGGATTTATGAAGGATAGATCATGCCCAACTAACCTTATTTGTTTCTTTGAGGAGGTAAGTAGGTTCCACGCAAGAGGTTGGTGTACAGAATATAGCAAATTGGATACAAACTATATGTACCTGGATTCAATATATATATATAATATATATATATATATGATATATATATATTAATATATATATTATATATATATAGTCTATATATATATTTATATATACTATATCACCCCCAGGCCTGTGGTGTAGCTGTAATGTATTGGTACCAGCATCTGGAAGGTCCTGAGTTCGGTCCCTGCATGTGTAAAATGTTTTGTCCATTGTCAATAAAGCATTGAATGTTTAAAAAAAATAAAGCCGACAGCTGCGGGACAGAGAGGAGGAAAGCAGAGAGTCCACAGTGCAGGAGAGAGAGGAGAGCACATGGTTGAGGAGAGAGAGATCTAGATGCCGGTTAAAGGTGAAATTTTAAAGCGATCCCGGTTATAACGCGGTCTGATTCTGTGGACCCCAAGGACCGCGTTATAATGGGGTTCAGCTGTACTATGTAATTATGTAAGAATTTAACCTTTTCTCCTCTACAGGAGCAGCACAACCCATGTGTCCGTCCTTATGACATCCTTTGGATATCACTGCGGTTTTTTAAATGCTTCAACAGAACCATGTTTGTGAATTGAAGTTTTTAAGATACTCATTCATACTAGAACACCTTTCCCATTTTCGAAAAGTTTCAGAATGAATCTGTATTATATGCTATAAAAAGATATAAAGGTTTATAGCTATAAAGTTATCTTTCCACAAGTACAATGGAAAATTGTGAAAAATTGCAGCTTATCTAGTTTGCTGATTATTATGTGATATCATAGACCTGAGACTGCAGAGATAAACCTAATATATTTATGTGCTATGTACCATATCAGAGACTAAGGACAGAAAGAGATTCTCTTAAGGAAACTATTGAAGAGCTGAGATGTGTACAAGCTCAGGAGGGGCAGCTTGCTATAGCAGGTACAGTAAAAACATATTCCATACATTTATTTACTTGCTCTTTTGGAAACAAACACAAAGTTTACCAAGCATACTTTGTGAAAAGATTTTAAACTGGATGTTATGTTATGCTTTTTGGAAGTTAGTCCGTAGTAAAATGACATTTTATAATGTATACTTGACTCCATCCTCCCCGGTTTTCCCTGGAGTATGTTGTCCTGGTTTACCCTTAAAATGTGAATATTGCACTGTATGATGAGTATGTTTGGGTATTTATACCTCAGAGAAAATATGACTTAAAGTAGCCACAACACAAATACTCACCATATCTACTACCCTGATTATTATTTTTTTGGCACTGACCTTTGAACTGAAGTGGTATTTAAGAGTAAAGTTTTTCAGAACAGGTCAGCTGTCTGAGTGGGTCACCTGATTCCATGCTTCCTTTTCGCTCTATTGAATCCCATGTAAAAACTGGATAGGTAGCTAAAGGTGATACTCACTAGGTGCTCGTTTGCATGTCTGAATGTTCCTAGAAGCCTTGTCTGCAGCTAAACCGCTGTATGATGTGACAATGGAATGAATTAAGGAGGTTTGGGGACCTATAGAAGGCTGCAGGATTATGTCCTCTAATGCTAATGTCTAATTTTGGAGTCTTTTTTTTATATATTTGTTTTTAATTCACAGGGTTAATGCCATTAAGTAACCAGGAACCCTCAGACAGTTTAGCTGCAGAGATTGTTACACCCGAAATCAAGTAAGTTCTTACTTGAGATTAACTGTGTGCTGTTTCTGCAAATGTAGTTTTTTTTTTAAACCGGTTATGAAGCACTAGGTACTTATAAATGTTTTTCCGAACACCAGAGTATATCCTATTTTTCCTCATGCTTTTTGTTTTCAGATTTTTTTCTTGCGTATATATCTTAATTGTGCTAAATTGAAAGGTGCAGATTTGTGAAGAACCATAAAATTATAATGTCCTTTTCTCTACTGTGCCTAAATTACAGCGCATGGCAATAGAGATTATGGGCATTTTCAGCTGGAGCTAGAACGCAGACCACCTGACTTGTTGAGACCATTTAAACTTCACCCCTTCTGGTCTATGGTCAGTTGGTCCGTGTCCTACAATGGACGAGTACAATGAAGAGTTTTTTTTTTTTTTAATGTTTAAAGGTTGCTGCTTAGCCCGCTCAACCAGGAACTAATTCCCAATCCGTCGCCGCTTTGTTCTCACCCAAGTAACATTCAGTTATCTCCAACTCAGATCGATTAGTTGGCCCAAGATATTTAGGATTTGATCTGAGGCTTGGGCTCTTTCTCTTTGGGGCTTCCCCCCCCCCCCTTGTTTTGCTTATTTCTTTGACCCCAAAAGTGCTGCTAAATCCAAGCACCTTAACTGCCTGTGGGTCATATTGGCATGTTTTCACTTTTATGTTCAGTACTGTATCAGAAAAACTGCATTAGACAAATGACTGAATTTTCAACATGGTTCAAGAATTTGATGGTGGAATCCTTCAGAGCTGTAAGGAGGAAAAAGCACTTTTGGATTTTTCTGGTGATTACTACTCTGTAAGAGAATATACATCTGATTTATTGCTTCCTCTTTTGAAGATTAAAGTTTAAATGCTCATTTTGTTGTTCTTCAATGTGACCGGCATTGAGAAACTCAGAAAATAAATGACATTAAGATTCGGATTAACAGAAGAAAAATGGGAATTAAATACCCTTTCGACTAGATTTTTTTTGGAACAAAAATTAAATAACGCTATTGTGAGAGAGGATCACAAACTCGTAGGTGGAAGGCGAGGGTAATTTCCTCACTCTGTGTGACGATTTATGGGCAAGCAGAAAATAATCTTTTTTTTTTTTTCCCTCTACTGTTAATGGAAGGGCGTGGGAATGTGTGCAATAAACAATGTGAAAAGAATGTTCCATAAACTGTATAACATTTAACTTGTATGTTATGTATTGTTTACCTTTCAATAAAAAAATGAAAGAAACCACGAACATTACCAATTTATAAAGTAATCAATGATCTGATTGCAAGTGAATGGAAATCTACAGAAAAGAAAAATTGAAACCACAAGCAAATTCAATAAAATGTATCTTTTTAAAACACGACAAAGAAGAATGGGAAAATGCATGCACGGTTGATGTGACAATAGCAACATTTTCTAGAAGAACGGTTCCCCTGCTGCTTTTGAAGATCAAATGGACAAACAAAGGGAGGGCTTTATTCTGTACTTGGAGCTACTTGTAGATCTATCATATCTTTGGCATGTCTTGCAAAGGCTATGAAGGTTGGTTTTCCAAGTGTTATGTCTTGGTGTTTATGCTTCGCAATAACACGCTACCTTGTTGGGTGTTTAACCATCCTTTATTGCTGCTGACATGTGGTCTCGGCATGGGTATTTCCGTTGTTGCCTCAGACTGCTACGTGTCTGTCTAAACCCTGATGTTACACTGCATGCTCTCACTCTGCTTCCTGGGTCAGAAGTCAAAGTGGTGACATCACAGCATCACATGACAGTGACCAGGAAGTACCCAATATACCACACCAAGGTTCAAGAATCATTAGAATCTGGAACATTGTGACGGTAGGGGTAACCACTCTCAAATAAAGATTAAGCCTGTTTTGGTTACCCCTGATCTGTGTATAAGTTTCCAAGAGCGTTAGCTCTTGGGCCCAGTTACATTGTACTGTTTCCATATACTGTCTGTAATAAAAGTATTTTTGGTGTTTTTCCCTTTCCGGGCATGCCAGCGAGCAGGTATTGCTAGGTTGGAAGTTTCAAGGTTTTTTTTTCCGGAGGATTCTTTAACAGATGTGCCTAGTAGGTTGGGGTCCGGAGTTGTTGGTTCCCCTATAAATGTACCCGGGAATCATGCTTGATTCTCGGATACAAGTAGGCACATTGTCCCGGCATTATCTCCCCTTGAAAATGCAAGCGCGACTCACCACTAGGGTAACCTGCTTCAGCATATCCTAGAAAGGAAAATGAGGAACAGGGATGAATAGGTATCCCTGTAGCTGAGTGATTCCATAGGTTAAATGGGGTGACCCAGGTTTTGCTCAGGTGACCAAGAACCAGTGTAGGGTTTGTGGGTGCCCCAACTGTATACAAGATTGAGGGTGGTCTCTGAGTTCAGACTGAGTCTTAAAGATAGTGTGTGGGGAATAAGGCAGTTATAAATAAAAGTACATCTTTCTTCTTCTGTCCCCTGTACCCAGAGACTCAGAAGTATATTAGAGAATATTTTTTACCCCAAGGTCAGTGCCCTATATTTTCCTATTTATCTAAAGCCCAGAAACAACCCTTTAACAGTACAGGCCAAGGGTCACTTTTTCCAATCGAGCAAGACCGTTAATTTTACAGCTATTCTGCTAAAGGAAGACAAAAGCCTGGGGCAGGCTAATCTGCTTTAGAAAATCAGTGGTTTGAGGCAGGCTCAGACACTTCTGGGAGGAGTCGATCCATACAACACAAGATCACTAGGTACTATAAATCATCCAGCATGGTTAGAAGATATTATTTTTAAACAAACCATTCCCAAGGATTGAAAGTAAACTAACTGCCCTCCAGAATTGTTTTCAGGTTCTGATAAAACAGAAAGTTATTATGGAAGTTTCAGATCAGAGGTCAAAGTTTGTATCCCATTTTATTTATGGTCTCCAAAAAAAACAAGTTTCCTTTCGCCCAGTCTTAGATCTGTGAGATCTGAACAGATATATTGTAAGAAAACATTTCAAGATGGAATCAATACAATCTATTATCAATATGATTAGACCAGGAGATCTCGTAGCATGAATAGACCTAAAGGATTCATATCTACATGCCCCTATCTATCACTCGCATCATGCGTTCCTAAGATTTTGTATTATGGATCGTCACTTCCAATTCCAGGGTCTTTCCACAGTTCCCTGTGTTATTACAGAAATATTAGCAACAATAGTAGCCCATATCAGACATCAGAAAGTTTTCATCATTCCTTATCTAGATAATATTCTCGTGAGGGCACACTCTCAGGAGCAGACAGTGAACAGAAGTCATATAGTTACACAAGTGCTATCAGATCATGGCTGGTTGATCAACCACAAAAAAGCAAGCATGTTCCCTCTCAAAATCTGAGATTCTTGAAAATGTTTTCCGAAACCATAGTAGCAAAAGTGTCACTTTCATCAGACAAAAAAAAGAAAGCGTCAAACAGCTTGCAAAAGAGATGCAGTTTATACGACACTGTGAAACAGAGGAATGCATAGCCCTTCTGAGGAGAATGCTACCCTGGGCTCTGTTTCACCTAGGACAACTTCAATGCAATCTCTTATCCTGTTGGAACAAAAATTATCAGGATCTGTCTCTGCAAAGATCTACTGACAAACTCTCCTTTCTCTCAAATGATAGAAAACAGAAAATAATTTAGGGCCTCATGCAGAGTGCAGCGCTAATAGCAATCTCGCCATTTTCCGGCGAAAATCGAGCTGAAAGCAGCAGAGAAAGGCAAGTTTTAAAAAAAGCGCCATTTTTTTTTTTTCTTGAAATTCGCCGCGCGGCTGGAGAGATCCTAATCTCTCCAGTGTTTTTTTCTGCCGTATGCAGAGAGCCGCGAACGCCATCTAGTGGCTTTTGGGCGCGATTTTCAACTTTTTTCCTCTCCACCAAGCAGCTGGCGCTCGGCGGCCTGTGGAGGAGAAAAAAAAAATCGATTTCTTTCCCACTAGTTTCAACAGCGCTCATAGCGCTGTTTGAAACTCTCCATATGCAGAAAGGATTGTAAATGCAGTTTTATGCCCTTTCTGCATATGGAGAAAAAAACTCTCCAATAAAGCTAAAAAAAATTCCCCTCTCCAATTCTAAATAGCGCTGCTCTCTGCATGAGGCCCTAAGAAACATAATAATAGTGGGTGCATTCTGATCCATATATTGGTGGCTGTGGATGCAGTCAGGGATCGGGCAGGGAGGTCGGAATCCCAATATAATTGCCTTACAAGTTTGAGTATTCAATAGAGAACTGTTGCACTCGAAAAGGATTTCACAATGTCATACTGGCATTAAAGTAATTTTATTTATGCAGAAATATTGCACAATGTTTACTCTGAAACTTTGTAAAATCCTTTTTGTTTGCAGCAGTTCTCTATTGAATACTGAAACAGAAAATAATTCAGCCAAGGGCAAGCCTCTGCCTTAAAACAATTTGATTCTGGAGACGTCCGGTGACGTCACCAGGCATGGTCGCCTGAGGGAATAGCTCCTGAGCCCTCCGGTTGCATACGTATAGATCGAGCACAGACCTAAGCAAAAAATAACCAAACATGCAGGTCTGCAACATAAAACAGCCAGGATGTCCGCAAAGAATGAAAAACTGCAGAATCAGAGCATTTCCTTGTTCTTTATTGCAAACCAATGCTCAATTGAACACAGCGCGGACTCACAAGATGGTGCCACAGCGTGCGCACCAGGGGCACCCACTCGTGAGCAACCACAAATGGCGTCAGGAGAATTAAAAACTCAAGAACTCACTAAAGACTACATGGAGCAACTGTTCATGAAACACATGGAGCAACGTTTCACTAAAATGAGACAGGGATTTCATGAGGATCTGACCTCGGCAATAAACGGGCTAAAATCAGATCTCAGTTCCCTATCTCAAAGAACAGAAACCCTGGAAAACAAATGGAGGAAGTTGGCCTCTCAATCTTCGGCCGAAGATGAATTCAACAGGCTGAACCATGAGATTATTGCAAACAAGGACAGCCTAGAACACCACGAGAACCACGACCGACGCCAAAACCTACGGATCCGCAATATACCCGAAACGATCTCCGCTGATGCATTACGCCCATATCTCAAAGAGTTGTTCATCCTCTTAGTTCCTGATCTCCGGTTGGAAGATCTTGAAGTGGACCGGGCTCACAGAGCTCCGGGCCCCAGGTCGGGGGACCTTAGGATACGAAGAGACATAATAGTCAGGTTCCATTCCTATACCACGAAGGAAAGAATCCTGTTAGCAGGCAGAGAAAGAGGGAACTTGAACTTCCAAAACGAATCAATACAAATCTTCAGTGATCTCTCCAGGGTGACAGTTGCGAAAAGGCGTGAAATGAGGCACCTAACACAAATTCTGAATGACCACAAGGTGAAATACAGATGGGGATTCCCCTTTAAACTAGTGGTCCAGGCTAACGGCAAATACCATTCAATACCCGACCCTGAGGAAAGCCCCCGTTTTCTGAGATCCCTGGAACTGTCCCCTCTGAACAGGCAAGAGGATGCGGATAAAGGAGCAAAGGTCACCAAACTCAGCCAGACCTCCTAGAGCTTTAGAAAGGCTCGCTAGCCAGAGGAATCCAAAAAGTGGGAGAAGAAAGGGATAAATAAAGCTGTGGGAGTTTTCAGTGTCTAAACTTTTCCTGGAGATGCTCGGATGCCCCCTGTTTAAAGTTGATATGTTTAAGCAACTCCCCCGTCCCACAGCAAGAGCCCACACTAGCTGCAGCAATGCCCAAGCTAAAAATCAATGGAACACTCTCAGAGAGGGATGAAGACATAACAACGAACTCGGGATGGGCTCCATAGGGAGAGGGCTCGCAACGCCCATGGGTGGTGGGGATTTACCAGAGCTGTTGGCTATTGCAGATCTGCGACCTAGCCCCCCTCCCCCCCAGGGATGAAGAGGGAAGGAGATAAAAACCTAACAACCTGGTTGAGCAGTCAAGGTAGTGGAGCTCCCAATCTCAAGGTGGCTGGATCCCTCCCTCCTGTTCTCTCCCCCCCTGCTGATCCCCTAGATTCAGCTCTCTGATCTCTGTCCCGCTGCTTCCCCTCCCCTCTCCCCCCTCCCTGTCCCTGCCTCCCATCATCAACTACCCACCCTTGCTCCCGCCCTCTTGCCCTCCCTTCCCCCGCTAAGCTACTTAACCCATTTACCCCATTTCTCCACCTCACTTACACTCTGCCACTAACGGAACCCCCCGAAGCACCTGATTGGAGACGACAGGTGGACCAACGCGCACCCTGTGGATGTAGGGAGACTTCTAACAGAATTGGCGGCGATATAATCAGATAACCACGAGGGGGCGCAACAGCCTACTAAACTTGGCGGAACCAACTGAAGACTCACGTAACTCCACGGACCCTGAAAGGAAAGGGAGGAAAATATAAGTGACGAGAGGCACCAGACACTGGGACTCCTTCCCCTTGCCATTTGTATGCTAGCTTCCCGGGGCCCGCATCCATCCGGACAAGGACGAGTTTCCGGAAAGACGACCCATGACGACATTGTACCTAGGTGCACAGAAATGAAAGCAAGCGGGCGGCAAGTCTAGGAGGTCCGAGAACCGCGAGCGACTTTTCCCAAGTTGAAGGCTTCGCCCAGAAAGCCGCGACCGAGGATGAAGAAGAATGCCACATCAACACCAGTGTCTGAACACTGGGGTCAGGTTCGGGACTCCCTAGACCCCTAAATGTTTATATGCCCCAAGTGTAAAAAAAAAAAAGTCTCCCCCCAATACACCCTTTACTTCAAATCCCCCCACCTAAACCCCAGCCCCAGGCTATCCCTGCCGCCAGCCCCTTTCGAGCCCCCTTAGGTCCACAATCCCCATATATGTAAAAACTCAAGGTTTAGAACGTACAACCCCCACCTATTTCCTCCACCAAACATTATAAGGGGATAGATCTCTCCCTCCATGCATCCCCCGTTTGCCCAAATTATTTCCCCTAACCTTGTGCAACAAGGCGAGCAAAAGATGAAAAATTAGCAATTAGAGTCCAAAGACAAAAGCACTTAAGTGAAGGAACCTTCTCCCTCCTTTTTATATTGGCCCGTAGCTATTTCCCCCACCCTGGTCTGTCCGCTCCCCCCCTGCTGAGGGTCCCTTTGAAGGCCCAGACATTTTTGACGCGGTAGAACTCTGTAATTAAGGAGGTAAATATAAAGTTGTCTAATGATATTTTTCAAATCTAGACAGGGTAACCCCCAGGGAAATGTTTAGGTATATAGAACAGTATGAACTGCAGGTTCATAAACAGAGGTGAATTAAAGTTGAATTGAAGTTCCCACTTCCCAGCTCCCGCTCCATAACAAACCTTCCTTCCTAACAAACCTTCCCCTCACCTCCCCTATCCCTCCCACCCTCACCCACACCCCCTGACCAAGATAAGTCCAGCACTCCGGGTATCCCCCTCTCAAGATTAGTTCCGAAAACCGCCAAAAACTTGAGAGAGATATTAAAAGATTTCTCTCTTATGGATATCTGGAGAGTACAGAATCAAAGTCAGCGGGACTATACTTTTTACTCGGCTCCACATCAGACGTACTCTAGGATTGATTATTTTCTGGGTGCCAAGGATATTCTTCAGACATTCTCAGTCAAACATGGACGCCCACAGCGTATGCCAGGCGTCCCGGAGGTGACTTGAGCAACCATAAAAAACTAAAATGGTACCAGACAGGGCTGTCCCCTGTCTCCACTTCTCTTCGCATTGTCAATTGAGCCCCTAGCGGCAATAATCAGAGGCAAAGTCAATATACAGGGAATTCAGATTGGGGGGACAAGTTACAACATTTCTTTATTTGCAGATGATATAATATTAACACTGGCCAATCCGTTGATATTCCTTCCTAATCTGCAATCCCAACCAATTTGGCAGTATCTCGTGTTATAAAATGAACACTGATAAATCAGAAGCTCCAAACTTAACACTCCCAGCCTCAGAAATGAAACTTCTGCAAGCAAATTTCAATTATAAATGGAGATCCACACACATTAAATATTTATGAACTCATGTAGCGCGCTCATATCAATCTCTGTACCAAAGTAACTTTCCACCCCTTTTTGAAATTTTTTTAGACTTGGAACAAATACCAAATATCCTGGTTAGGAAGAATTGCCTCAGTCAAAATGAATATTCTCCCAAGACTCTACCAAACCCTCCCGGTAATTGTGCCTGTCTCTGAACTTAAAAATATCCAGAATCGAGTCCAAGCTAGACCCTTGGACTCCCCCCCCCCCCCCCAGCTGCTCAAAAAACTATGGCACGCAACTCAGGAAATTAAATATAAAAATAGCAGCTGACCTGATGGGAGAAGGGAAGATCCTATATTATCAGGATCTGCAAAACAAATACCAAGTGCAAGACCTGCAGCCTTTTAGATACCTTCAGATCAGACACTTTCTGCAGACAATACCACAGAAAAAAACTATAATAAAGCGCAACAAATAATATGATATAATCAAGCTGCAGCTTAAACACCCGTGATTTTCACCAAAACCGCAAATTAAGATAACCTAAACAAAACCGTGTTCGTGGCGCAAAGTGATAAAACAGTTAATATGTGCAAATTATCCCAGTGTTGATTTGCACTGAAAAACACATAATACTGTATCTCCAAGTAGAGGATTCTCCAGGTCAGCAGACTCTTTGTAGACCCTCATATTAAGAAAAGAACACACATGCAGAGAGTACAGTGCATTATCATTTACTTAAGATGACAGACAACACAGAGGGGAATGTTAGCACACTCACACTTTCCCCGCTGGTAAGTTAACTAGAAGTGACTTTGGGCGCACTTCAACCCTTCTCCTTAGATGACCGCTCCCAATGCGACCGCTCCACTTCTCAGTCAGGTGCAAACCGCGATTGCCTCCGCCAGCGTCTCTCACCCGCAGTGGGGGCACTCCGCCACATCACTGTTGTCTCAGCAGTCTCCTTCCAATCAGGGCTTCTCAGGAGATTGGGTACGGTGGCCTTAAAGCATCAAAAAAGCCCAACCGGTTTCGTCCCACTGGACTTCATCTGGGGGTCATGTTCAATACTAACTTGAATGCACTTATATATCAAACTAGGCATTGGAAATAGAACTACCTCAGCTGGATCCTACATAGTAAGCTAGTAATTAGCAGAGATGGTAATGCTTGTTCTAATTGGCAATACCTGTGCTGAATTGCACCAGGCATCTCCCTACTTGCATGCCTAATTAGTATGCACTAAAAAATAAGTCATACAAGTCTTTAATACAATATTTAAATACAATTAAACAATCAGCTTACAAAAACTCTTAATATACTATAAAATAAAACAAGTATGTATCATGGATTGTATGCAATAACAGAGAAGTTTATACAATTGATATAAAATATTATTAAACAAATGCTAAACACCCTGTCTCATCCTACACATAATAATCATTCCAAAATTGAAAAAGGATGTGCGGAAAATGCTGAAACACATAAACAGCATGTATTAGTAAAAAACAACAAGGGTTAAAAACAGACAACTCATAATAAAGCTACTCAATACTCTTCACTGATGATTCAATTTCAGCAATGATACTAGACCGGAACAATTAAGCAAAAAAGACTACATCAAATAAAAAATAAAATTATAAATATATATAAAATGAGGCTGTTATAGCTAATTAAATAAAAATAGCTACTAAATAGCTCATAGCTAAAAATGAGGGGTTAATAATAGGGAATGGACTTAAAAAAGGGGAATAGACTTAAAAAAGGACTTAAAAAGGGACTTAAAAAGGGGGAGAGGAACAAATAAAATGTTGAACCATCACTTGAGGAATGCATTGATGTCAAATTCAACGTTCAGACCCAGAGGTCTCAAAGTTTTTAACTTGTAAATCCAGAGGCTTTCCTTCTGGGAAATAGTTTGCACTCTATTCCCACCACGCCAATGTCTTGGAACAAATTCTATTCCAATAAACTTGAGACTCACTGGGTCTGAACCATGGTGATTTTTAAAATGTAATGAAACATTATGTGACTCCAAGCCTTCTTAATATTCCTCAAGTGTTCTAAAATCCTGGTTTTTAATTTTCTTGTAGTGCGGCCCACATACTGTAGGCCGCACGGTCATTCTAAAAGGTGCACCACAAAATCAGTGCTGCAGTTTATTAAGCTGGAAATTGTAAAATCTCACCCATATGTTTAGAGGTGAAATCTTTACTTTTATTGATGCCAAATGTACTGTACATGCTGTGCAATCTGTGCATGTGAAAAATCCCAAAGGATTTCCCTCCAATCAAGTTGTTTGTTGCCATATTGCTGGTTTTCCATGCTTAGTTCTTACAGAGCTAGGGGCCAAATTATCTTTCAAGTTGGCAGCTTGAAAAACTAGTTGAGGTTTGTCAAGCAGAATCTCTTTCAAAATATAGTCCTGTTGTAAAACCGGCCAATTTTTTCAATAATCCTCCTTACCTCCTATGATTTGTGGTTATATTGAGTTATAAAGGGGATGACATTTTACATATCTTTAACTCTCTTTTTGGGCTGTAATAGATCTCTCCTATTCATATTAGTTACCCCTTCTATCACCTTATCAAATGTTTTAGAATCATATTTTTTCTCCAAGAATCTCTCTTCTTTTTTTTTTTTTTCCAAATTTTTTTATTAGGCAGTAGTAATTGTTAACAAATTTGCTAAAAACAGATCATATATGGCCTAATACAGTTTTCAACATTTTTAGGAGAAAGAGAGACTCCGCGTCCCCCTGTTCCTCCGGGGTCAATCGGGATGGCGCGGAGTTGAAACAGAAAGAAGGTAGAAGGGAAGGAGAAGAGGGGGGAGGTGGGTGTGTCACCCCCTTTTCCTGGTTTGTTCAAGTAGTTGTCGTCTCCTGTTAGGACCTCCAGGTCTATCCTCAGAAGGTAGTTCTATTGGCCTGGGTCATACGTGTATACCACGGATCCCAAGTTTTGTTGAAGGCGGTGGTGGACCTTTTCACGAATGCAGACAGTCTCTCCATGTCTTTGACTTCATTAATCCTGTTTATAACCGTCTGTCTGGAGGGGGGAGACACTTTCTTCCAAGCGGCCGCCACCGCACATCTCGCCGCCGTTAGGATCAAGGAGATTAATTTGCCTGTTGGTCGGTCCAGTTTCTCTAAGGGCCTGGCCAATAGGTAGGTCAGCGGTTCAATTGGGATTGTGAGGTCTGTGACCTCTTTTATAAGATTATGTATTATTTCCCAGTATTTTTGAATTTCTGGACATGACCACCAGATGTGGGCCATGTCCCCCCGGTGACCGCAGCCTCTCCAGCATAGGTCGGAGGCCAGTGGGTAGATTTGGCTAATTTTAGCTGGGGTAAGATACCAGCGGAACAGGATTTTATAAATGTTCTCTTTTATTGTGGTGCATATGGAAGTTCCTGAGGCTGTTTCCCAAATACTTTCCCAGTCCTCTCGGTCTATAACAATGTCCAATTCTGCTGCCCAATGCAGCATATAGTCATGTGTTGGAGCTTCTGAGGCTCTCTCTAGCTCTGCACATATTTGTGTTATGAGACCTTTCTGATGGTCAGGCTCCCTGCAGAGCCTTTCAAAGCCAGTGAGAGGGGGAAATTCCAACGTTGGGGATAATGTTTGAATAAAGTGCCGAATTTGTAGATATTTGAAGACGTTTAGGTCTCTTAGTTCATATTTGGTTCGTAGATTTTGAAAACTCAGGAACTGCCCAAAGCTCAAGAAGTCGGCAATTGCTCTAATGTTTTTGGTTTCAAATTGGTCAAGTTGTCTGAGCTCACAGCCAGGTGGGAATTTTGGGTTTTTGTGAATTGGTGTAAGTTGGGAGTGAGGTGATGTGAGCTTAAATTTATATCTGCATTTCGTCCAAGTTTCCCAAGTGTGTCTCATCGGGCCTAATTGGAATTTGCTACTTGGCATGTCCTCCTTACTCATGGACCAAAGGCAAGCTGGTAGTGAAGGCGTCCCGGCATAATATGTTTCTATACCTAGCCAACAGTATTGTTTTGGGTTAGTGTTCCAGACCACTGCCTGTCGTAGTTGTGCGGCCAGGTAGTATCTTGACACGTCTGGAACTCCCATTCCTCCTCTCCCCCTTGGAGCCAGAAGAACCGTTTTGGCGACTCTAGGTTTTTTACCTTGCCAAATAAAATGGAAAATTGATTTTTGAATATTCTTTAATTCTGAGCCAGGGATGGGGACCGGGAGTGTCTGGAAATAATATAGTAACCTAGGGAGTATGTTCATTTTAACCGAGACCATCCTCCCGATCCATGATATTTGGTATTCTCCCCACTTGTCTAGGTCTTGTTTGATTTTTTTGAACAGGGCCGGATAGTTATGTTGGTATAGAGTTTGGTAGGTCCTCGATATCTTAACTCCCAAGTATTTGATACAGGAGGAGCTCCAACGGTAGTTAAAGTTTAATTGGAGGAGTTTCACCTCTGGCTCTGGCAGGCTTAGAATCAGGGCCTCCGATTTGTCTTGGTTTATCTTATAACCCGAAATTTGTCCAAAATCATGGAGTTCTTTATGAAGGTTGGGTAGGGAAATTTGGGGTTTGGAGAGGGTTAGTATGACATCATCTGCAAATAAGGATATCTTGTGCTGCCTTTGTCCAATTTCTATGCCTTGGATGTCACTATTGAGTCGTATTGCTGATGCCAATGGTTCTATGGTTAATGCAAAGAGGAGAGGAGACAAGGGGCACCCCTGTCGAGTACCATTTGTGATCTCGAACCTCTGGTTATTGCCGCCTGGTAATTTTACCGTTGCTGATGGGTTATGGTATAATCTACGGACCCCCTCTAAGTATGCATCTTTGAATCCGAATTTACGCATAGTTTGGTCCAGGAATTGCCAGTTTATTCTATCGAACGCCTTCTCTGCATCTAGGCTCAACAAGAGTGCTTTGGTCCCTGAGAGGTGGACATGCTCAATTATGTCGATTATCTTCCGAGTGTTATCTGAGGCTTGTCTGCCCATGACGAATCCGACTTGATCTATGTTTATTAGTCTCGGTAAGATGGGATTTAATCTGTTTGCTAAGATTTTACTGTATAGTTTGAGATCACTATTGAGTAGGGAGATTGGACGATAGCTTCCACACTGCATCGGGTCTCTGCCTTCCTTATGAATGATGGCCAGATTAGCTAGAGACATTGATGCGGGAATCTGGTTCCCCTCCATGAAATGGTTAAATGTTGCTAGAAGATGTTTGGATAGTGTGGGTAGGAATCTTTTATAGTAGACATTGGTGAAACCGTCAGGGCCGGGAGACTTGGTAATCTTTAGTGATTTGACCGCTATTTCCAGTTCCTCTTTTGTTATCTCAGCATTGAGGACTGTGTTTTCCTCCTCCGTTAAGGTGGGGAGTTGGCATTTATTCAAATATTGTGTTATATTGTCTATAGTTATTGGCGTGGAGCGGTCATTCTTAGATCTAAGGTTATATAACTCCGTGTAGTATTTAGTAAATTCCTCTGCAATTTTATTATCACTATATTGTATCTCACCAGACTTGCTCTTGATAGCCGTTATTTGGGATCGCTTTTGCACCCCTCTTAGTTTACTTGCTAAGAGTCTATCTGCCTTGTTCCCCTTGTCATAATATAATTGGTTTGTCCATTTAAGGGCTTTTTCCACATCCTCCAGCTGAATCTGCCTAAGTTTTGATCTAGCTGTTGTCAGCATTTTATATAATTTCTTAGTAGGGTCGGTTTTATGGGCTTGTTCTAATGTTTTAATACTATCGGTTAATTCCTTGATTTGTGTTAGGCGGGCTTTTTTCCTATGGGAGGCGATGGAGATGATTTTTCCTCTGATGTTTGCCTTATGGGCTTCCCATAGGATTGCTGGAGAGGAGACTGTACCTGTGTTGAAAAAGAAATAGTCCTTAAGTGAGGTTCTTATTTCCATTTCTATCTCTGGGTGGTTTAATAGCGAATCGTTAAGTCTCCAGGAGTAGTTTATCGTTTTTTCAAAGGGGAGTGATAATGTCAAGGTGATTGGGGCGTGATCCGACCAGGTGATTGAGCCAATGTCTGATTCCATAGTTGCCGACAGTACGTTTTTTGTGGTCAGGAAATAATCTATTCGAGAGTAAGTCTGGTGAGGAGCTGAGTAAAAAGTATAGTCTCTCTGGCCCTGATGTTGGGATCTCCATGTGTCCACCAATGAAAATTCGTTTAGAATACCCCTAAACCTTTTCCCCTTGATCTGGGATTGGGTTGTACGGGGGGGGACCCATCGTGGTTGATCTATCCTCGGCGGGATTCAATACCATGTTTAGGTCTCCTCCCACTATCATCGAGGATAGATATCCCGGGTCAACGCCCTCGAGAACTGTCTGCAGGAATTCATTTTGGTTTTCGTTCGGGGCGTATACATTGATCAGGGCAATTGTCGAGCCCGCTAAGGAGCCATACACCACTAGGAATCTACCCTCTGGGTCCGCTGTTGTTTTGATATGATTGAATGGGGGTGCCTTGTCTGATCAGGATAGCTACACCCCTTTTCTTACTACTGAATGAAGCAAAAAAGCTTATTGGGAACATTTTTTTGAATAAATTTGGGGGGTCCTGAGATGTGAAGTGGGTCTCCTGCAAGAATATAATGTCCCCCCCTGTTTTTTTCATGTCCTGAAGGGCCAATCGTCGCTTTCTATTATTTTGTAGTCCTTTTACGTTTAAGGATCTAACTCTAATTGGGGCTGTCATTGCCATTTTAATGTTTTAGTTTTGTAGTGCGTAGGCCTGAGGTCTCAGCTTTCCCATTAGTCGAGACCTTGCTTCCATTTTTTGGTGAGATGGTGCGTTTGGGTGTATAGATCTTTTGAGTAGGGGGTATGGATTCAATATCTTTCTTTGGGGGCTTGTATTCGAGCTGTTCAGGCGAGGGGGTGGTTGGGGTAGGGTAGAGGGGAGGGGGATAGATCTGCTGGGATAGGATCAGCAGATAGAGAAGAAGAGAGAGTAGGCCTTGGAAGGGTCCTAATGTGGTTTTGCCTTGTCTCCTGGAGACCAGCATCCGGGTAGGTTTACCCGTTCTGGGGTGGGTTCGGGGCCCGAGGTCAGGGGTGCAACAGTGAGGTCCTGGCCCTCTGTTGCTGGTATGGCCCTTCGGCCCCTCGACCTTTGATTACAGGTACGTGGGGAGGGGGGGGAAGGTTTGAATAAATTTGGGGGGTCCTGAGATGTGAAGTGGGTCTCCTGCAAGAATATAATGTCCCCCCCTGTTTTTTTCATGTCCTGAAGGGCCAATCGTCGCTTTCTATTATTTTGTAGTCCTTTTACGTTTAAGGATCTAACTCTAATTGGGGCTGTCGTTGCCATTTTAATGTTTTAATTTTGTAGTGCGTAGGCCTAAGGTCTCGGCTTTCCCATTAGTCGAGGCCTTTCTTCCATTTTTGGTGAGATGGTGCGTTTGGGTGTATAGATCTTTTGAGTAGGGGGTATGGTTTCAATATCTTTCTTTGGGGGCTTGTGTTCGAGCTGTTCAGGCGAGGGGGTGGTTGGGATAGGGTGGAGGGGAGGGGGATAGATCTGCTGGGACAGGATCAGCAGATAGAGGAGAAGAGAGAGTAGGCCTTGGAAGGGTCCTAATGTGGTTTTGCCTTGTCTCCTGGAGACCGGCATCCGGGTAGGTTTACCCATTCTGGGGTGGGTTCGGGGCCCTAGGTCAGGGGTGCAACAGTGAGGTCCTGGCCCTCTGTTGTTTGTATGGCCCTTCGGCCCCTCGACCTTTGATTACAGGTACGTGGGGAGGGGGGGAAGGGATGGGGGGGGGCTCTCCGGGGGGGGGGGGGGAGGGGGGGGGGGGGGGGGGGGAGGTAAGGAGCTGGCAAGAGGGAAGGAGAGAATATAAGGCATGGTCTGTAATTGATCAGTGAAGCGTAGTATGTTACTATTACGTCATCCTTTACATGGTTATAAGACATGGTACATATTTTGATAACAACAATGCAGACGTTAATATGAGTAACTTTTCACTTCAACATTTTGTAGTCCCGAGTTCCTCTGGCTTTGCCTCGTCTGTGGCGTAAGTACCCTGTGGATTGATTCTAATGTGTCAAGGAGGTCACAATCCGTGTTTGGCGTGGTGCTAGTCATCTTATGCCTAATTTGCATCTCTTAAAGGTAATCAGCGTGTAGAGTAAGGCGTGTTTGAGGCGTGCGTTGGTTGTGGTTTGGTTCTTGGTACATACCTGAGTGCGTTTTTAAGATATTTGTAGTGTTTAGGTGATTTATTCAGAAGTGTTATAGTATCTTTAGGGTGGGGAATTGTACTTTTCGTATATTTACGCACTCTCAGTTCTGTCATATAATATTTTACTTTTGGGCAGGTTTGGGTCCGCCATACATTGTTCCATGTTTATTCATGCTTACATCAAGCCATACCATGGTACATTATACATTGCTTGCTTCTGTGCAGTATTCATGTATTTGCAGTTATGGGTCTATGGGGTAAGCATTTTGGCAGTACGTGTGTCTCAATGGTATGAGGAGGTGTTGTATTTAGTAAATCCTCTGCAATTTTATTATCACCATATTGTATTTCTCACCAGACTTTGCTATTTGTAGCCGCGTTATGTGGGATCGCTTTTCTTTTGCACCCTCTTAGTTTACTTGCTAAGAGTCTATCTGCCTGTTACCCCTTGTCATAAATAATTTGGTTTGTCATTTAAGGGCTTTTCCCATCCTCCAGCTGAATCTGCCTAAGTTTTGATCTAGCGCAGCTGTTTTCTTTCTTTGTAGGGTGGTATAAATCTAGAGGGCGGAATGGGCAAGTTTAAAAGTATGAAGACTACCTTTAATTGTTTTTGATGATGTGTTTAGGCGGGCTTTCTTTTTTCCTATGGGACGGGATGGAGATGATTTTTCCTCTGATGTTTGCCTTATGGGCTTCCCATAGGATTGCTGGAGAGGGAGACTGTACCTGTGTTGAAAAGAAATAGTCCTTAAGTGAGGTTCTTATTTCCATTTTCATCTCTGGGTGGTAATTAATAGCGAATTCGTTAGTCTCCAGGAGTAGTTTATCGTTTTTTTCAAAGGGGGTTGATAATGTCAAGGTGATTGGGGCGTGATCCGACCAGGTGATTGAGCCCATGTCTGATTCCATAGTTGCCGACAGTACGTTTTTTGTGGTCAGGAAATAATCTATTCGGAGTAAGTCTGGTGAGGAGCTGAGTAAAAAGTATAGTCTCTCTGGCCCTGATGTTGGGATCTCCATGTGTCCACCAATGAAAATCGTGTTTAGAATACCCCTAAACCTTTCCCCTTGATCTGGGATTGGGTTGTACGGGGGGGACCCAACGTGGTTGATCTATCCTCGGCGGGATTCAATACCATGTTAGGTCTCCTCCACTATCATCGAGGATAGATATCCCGGGTCAACGCCCTCGAGAACTGTCTGCAGGAATTCATTTTGGTTTTCGTTCGGGCGTATACATTGATCAGGGCAATTGTCGAGGCCCGCTAGGAGCCATACACCACTAGGAATCTACCCCTGGGTCCGCTGTTGTTTTGATATGATTGAATGGGGGGCCTTGTCTGATCAGGATAGCTACACCCCTTTTTACTAATGAATGAAGCAAAAAAGCTTATTGGGAACATTTTTTTGAATAAATTTGGGGGGGTCCTGAGATGTGAAGTGGGTCTCCGCAAGAATTATATGTCCCCCCCGTTTTTTCATGTCCTGAAGGGCCAATCGTCGCTTTCTATTATTTTGTAGTCCTTTTACGTTTAAGGATCTAACTCTAATTGGGGCTGTCATTGCCATTTTAAGTTTTATTTGTAGTGCGTAGGCCTGAGGTCTCAGCTTTCCCATTAGTCGAGACCTTGCTTCCATTTTTTGGTGGATGGTGCGTTGGGTGTATAGATCTTTTGAGTAGGGGGTATGGATTCAATATCTTTCTTTGGGGGCTTGTATTCGAGCTGTTCAGGCGAGGGGGGTGTTGGGGTAGGGTAGAGGGGAGGGGGGATAGATCTGCTGGGATAGGATCAGCAGAGATAGAGAAGAAGAGAGAGTAGGCCTGGGAGGGTCCTAATGTGGTTTTGCTTGTCTCCTGGGACCAGCATCCGGGTAGGTTTACCCGTTCTGGGTGGGTCGGGGCCCGAGGGTCGGGGTGCAACAGTGAGGTCCTGGCCCTCTGTTGTTGTGGTATGGCCCTTCGGCCCCTCGACCTTTGATTACAGGTACGTGGGGAGGGGGGGGGGAAAGGATGGGGGGGTGGGCTGCTCGGGGGGGGGGGAGGGGGAGGGGGGGGAGTAGGGAGGGGGGGGCAGGAGGGGGGGTACAGGGGGAAGGGGAGGGAAATGTATAGGGAGTGGATATTAGAAAGGGGGGGAGCGGGGTGGGCAGGGGTATGGAGGAAAGGGGAGGAGAGGAGCTGGCAAGAGGGAAGAAGAGAATATAAGGCATGTTCTGTAATTGATCAGTAAAGCGTAATATGATACTGTTACGTCCTCCTTTGCATGGTTATAAAACATGGTACATATTTTGATAACAACAATGCAGACGTTAATATGAATATGGGGAGCAACTTTTCACTTCAACATTTTGTAGTCCAGAGTTCCTCTGGCTTTGCCTCGTCTGTGGCGTAGGTACCCTGTGGAGGGGGAGGGAGGGGGGGGGTGTGGAGAGGGGGAGGTAGGCTAGAGTCTGTAAATGGTCAGCAGTGGTCCCAAGGGTTCTGTTGCCACATCGTTTGCATAGGTATGATACACGGTTCGCAAATTGGTTACAGCAGTACATTTGTTGACATAGCTAAGAGGATCAGCTTTACAGTTTTACATTTGGTATTGCAGGTTTCCTTGTCACACATGGTATATACATTCTGTGGGTTAAGTCTTATGTGTTGAGGAGGTTGGAATTATGCCAGCTCATATCTGGTCCCTCAGCACATAATTAAACAGTTTCCAATACAGTCATGATACGTTCAGCAATATACATTACAGTGCGTCTGCATTGTGGTTGTGGGTTTTAACCTTTAGGGTATACATTTATTTATTGCATTTAATCTCTCTGTGTGGGAACAGCGGGACACTTTTGGGGTGTACCAGTGAGATCGTGTAGGTTCACTTATGTTACCCCGCCCGTTATGATTAGGGTCTAGCGCTCCGGGGGGTGGGGGGGTTAGTAGGTGGGGGGGAGGGGAGGACATCTCCGGTGGGGGTGGGTGGGGTGAGGGAGGGGGCTGCCATTCAGGTGAGAGGCTGACGGTGGGGGCAGTTATGTCAGCGTTGCTGGTGCCTTGTTTTAGTTAACCCGTAGTATGTGTATGTGTGATTGCAGTGTGGTATGTTGTTATACAGGTTACAGTCAGTTTCCCGACACCCAGTGAGTCTGGTGTGTGTTTCTCTGACGCAGCGCTGTCTTTCTGTCAGCTGGTTGGTGCCCTCATGGGTGAGGCTGAGCTCTTGGGTCCGCGGGCCCAAGTACGTGTTTATTTAGGTTAGTAAGGGATGGGGGGTGGGGAACAGATGGATTGGGAGGGGGGGGGACCATCAGGGGCTGACTGGGGGGAGTGGGGGCGAGGGGAGACGGGGTTGGGATGGGGTGAGGGAAACATTACTATTAACTCCTAATAACTGTTAACTTTTGGGGATTGAGAATTAGCACTTGTCACTTTCATTTCTGTCCTTACATTGAGCCTTGGAGCTTATAACGGTTAGCACGGAAGGTGTGTAGATCGCCAGCGCAGTTGGGGGCCGTTCCGGTATGCGTAGTAACCATTGCTATAGCGGTATTGTACTCACGGTTGATGAGGGGGGGGCGGCGGCCCGAGCAGGCGGGTCCATGTGGGGGCTCCGACGGACAGGACCCCATGAATGGGAAACCCACCCCCCCCCACCCGCCACCGCAGGTCCCCCCCCCCTCCCAACCACAAAGGGAGCCTTGTTGCGGGTCTGGTGGCTAAGCCGCGTGCTGGTCTCGTGGGTGGCTCTTCCTGGATGCATGTGCGGCTTTCCGTGTTGGTCTCTCCGGTCCCGATGGTCGGTCTCCTCTCCGCACTGGCTTGGGTTGGGATGGCGCCCCCTTCTGTCTCCTTCGGTGCGGTCTTCACTTAGGCAATGTTTGGATTGACCTGCTGTTCCGTAAGGCATTTCGTGACGGTGCGGTGCTGGGACTGGGAGAACAGAGAGGTACCTTTTGAAATCTTTATTGTCTCTGTTTGCGGCCTGCCAGGCGCTCAGAGGCCCTCACTGCCGGGCCTTCATTCTCCTGCTCCCGGTTGTCCTCTGGATCGACACTCCACGATGGAGGGGGGGATAGGCCCAGTGCTTTCGCCGTTCTTGTCATTTCAGTGGGGTGCCTGGTAACGTGGGTTCTCCCATTCCTGGTAACGACCAACTTAAATGGGAACCCCCATTTATACCTAATTCCGTTGTCTCTAAGGAGAACGGTTAGGGGTTTGAGTGCCATTCTTTTCAGGATGGTTTGTTTGGCCAGGTCGTTGTAAATTTCCAACAGGTCGTCCTGATATGTGAGGGTGTCTTTTTTTCTGCATGCAGTCATCAGCTTCTCCTTTGTGAGGAAGTGGTGCATGCGGACTATTGTATCCCTTGCTTTGTGTGGGTCCTCCGATCTGGGCCCAAGGGCCCGATGGGCTCTGTCCATTTCGAGTTCCTTGCTGTCTAAGTCTGGGCATAGGGATGAGAAAAGCCCTAGAAGGTAAGTCTGGAGTTGCTCCGGTAGGACTGCTTCTGGGATACCGCGGATCCTCAGATTTTGCCTTCTCTCGCGGTTTTCCTGGTCTTCTAAATTGTCTCTCAGGAAGCAAATTTCCCTTCCCAGCCGGAAAATTTCGTTATCTGTTGTGGTTTGAGATTGGAGGGATTCCTCCATCTTGGCTTCCAGCGTCGCCGTTCGTTCCGCTAGGCCTGATATTTCAGTTCTTAGTTCAGACACTACGGCTTTTAAATCTTGCTGGATAGAGACATGAAGTTTATCCAGCATGCCTGCCATTAGTTCCTGCATAAATTCCTTTGTAGGGATGGTTTCTGGGGCTCATGCTTGCTCCCGTTGCTCCTTTGCCGCGGCCTGCTGCTTGGGGCCTCGTGCTGTTGCTGGCCCGCCGCCATCTTGATTTTTCGGGGAGAGCTCCGAGCTCCGCTGCGATTGCGGAAAAAAGTTGATTGCCCTTTGGCCCAGTGGCGCTTTTTTTAGTTGCCATAACGGGGGGTTTATCCTGGTAGGAGTTAAGTTTTTTAGGGTCGGGGGGGGATTAAAGGGTGTTTGTTTGACGGGTTATTCGCGTGGGCCTGTGGAGCTCAGCTCTCACACGTCCATCTTCCTCAGCGTGCCGGACATGCCCCCCCAAGAATCTCTCTTTAAGGATGTTGGCCTGTTCCAAATAATTCTGATCAGTGGTACAATTCCTTCTGATCCTACTTATTTGTCCTTTAGGGATATTGTTTAACCATCTATTCAAATGGCAACTGTTTTTATGTAGGTACGTATTGCAGTCCACTGACTTGAAGTGGGTTATTCAGTTCACTCTATTGTCCTGAATAAACAGATTGAGATCCAAAAATTGGATCTCATGTCTGCTGAGATTATGAGGGAACTTAAGGTTCAACGGATTGCAGTTTAACCTAGCAATAAAATCCAAAACTGTGGACTGCTCCCCCTTCCAGACAAAAATAATATCATCAATAAATCTGTGCCAGAGGACCAGGCCCGCCGCGAGCTCACTGCCAACCCACACATACCTCACCTCCCATAGGCCCATGAATAGGTTGGCATAGCTCGGGGCAAAACTGGTCCCCATGGCCGTACCACAAATTTGTAAATAATATTGATCATTAAAACAAAAATAATTGCTGCTTAAAATATATTCTATACCCTTAATAATAAAATCTGTTTGTTCAGTTGCCATATCCTTATCCCGCTGGAGAAACTCTTTTACTGCCGCTATACCTTGCACATGGTTAATGCTTGTATAGAGAGCAGCAACATCACAAGTCCCAAAGTAGTAGTCATCCTGCCATTCCATCTGATCCAGGAAGTTTATTATATGCATGGTATCTCTAATATAGGAAGGCAGTTTGACCACATACTTCTGTAGATACAGATCTATATACTCCGACAAATTTTGGGAGAGGGAAACAATCCTGGAGATTATAGGTCTCCCTGGAGGATTCTGTAAACTTTTATGAATTTTAGGGATGTAGGGATGTGTTAGTTTGCTTTCCCTTTGCTGCAGCGCGTCTCCAGGGGGAGTGTTAGAAGGTTCCGCGGCTGCCTACAGCATAGGGTGCCGCCATGTTGTTGCGCAATAGTAAGGGGCACTATCAAAGCAGAGAGATCATGCGCAGTGCAAGCGCACGAACGGCTGGCCAATAAGATAGAGGCTCAGCCAGTAACTACAACTCCCAGGAGCCTTAGCGAAGTCACCTGACGCCAGGGAGCCAATGGGAGGGCCGGATTCGCGGGAGGCAGGAAAGGGAAGCGTGGGGGAGAGACCACGCTAGCCATAGGGCACCGGAGGAGCAAGGGAAGAGGTAGTGTGGGTGCAGGGGGTCCGTGACCCACCTACATAGGTTAGATCTTCCCTGTAGGCCCTAAGAGATTCCCTGAGTCACAGTAGGTTGTGGTGGTGTAGGGATGCCCTGTAGTGATAGCGACATCATCCCTTACTGTATACCAGATAGGGACAAAGTGTGCAGAGCTCCGATTGCTGCTAGTCATCAGGGACCAGGTAGTTGAGCATCGTGACATCAGAAAGCCTGCGCTGGATCGGCGGATCCTTTTTGAAGCTATTATCGGTCACCACAGTGACCGGAAGGTATTTACTAAAGTGCACCAACACCGGTCAACAGGCGCTGATCCCGCCTTAGGGAACACTCTTTGGGGACACTAAGCGGAGTGGCCAAAGGACTGAGCCTAAATATATATTATGGTACATGGACACGGTGTGGGGGCACGCGGTGACGGGACAGAGACATTACTCCTTATGAGAGTGGCCGAGCCACTAGTGTTATAGTATAGGTTAATTGATGTGTTATATGTGTTCTTGCCATGATTATGCAATAAGGGTTATCAGTATGTTCCATTAAACAGTTCCAATCATATGTGTGTTACTATTGTTCTTACCCAGGGGAATCTTACGCAATGGGGATCCTGGGTAAGTGGAGGTGCTGCCGATAAGATAACTATTACCCCAGGCTCCCAGTTAGCAGAGGCTCAGGTCTCCTGGAGCCCACAGGTGTGTGCAGTACCCGTAGTCACTCTAGAGCGTAGGAAAGAGGGCTACATTTGGAGGCACTGCTGAGAGCTCAGACCTCGGGTGCCCTATAGTTTTTTCTGAAACTGTGCTCTATTGTTTTCTCCGCCATGTTTGTGCCCTCACAGCACGAGGTGCGTAAGTGGGCCCAGCGGCACCAGATTCCCTCTGCCTGTGCAATTGCCATTGGACACGTCCCTGCCGCTACCTCCCTGGGCACTGTGACTGATCAAGTAAGGAGACTTCCATTCCTGGACACTGCCCGAGTGGTAGATCATTATTATGACGGGGAGCATAACTGGCGTAAAATATTATTTGCTACAGACCGGGACATATGCCCCAAAACCATTCCCTCCATATTAATCCTGCCCGACGCTCCAGGCATTCATTGCTCGCTAGTACAGATGGGAGTAGCCGAACCCCTGGCTGCATCCACACCACAGAAAGAGTACTCTGGCCCATCAAGCACCGCAATGACCAATCCCTTCCGTACCCCTGAGAGCAGTATGAACCCCCGCTGGCCCGCTGCAATGTGTTTAGGCGCTTCTTTCACCCCCTCCACCATTCGGTCGTCGCTAAGTAGAAGCAGTATGTCTAGACTTGATGCCTATGCCCCTGCCGGGGATAGCAAACCTGATAATGTATCCCTTCCTGTGCTAGCAGAAGCCATACATCAATCCACACAATCTCATCAATACCGGAAGCTAAAGGCTTTTTCTGGCGACAAACCAACTCCTCTGGGAGAAGTCGGCTTTGAAGAATGGTTGGATCATGCTGAACAGGTACTCCCTGAATGGTCCTGCACTGATGCCGTACGGAGGCAGCGCATAATCGAATGCCTGCGACCCCCAGCTTCCCACAGGGTGCACTGTTACCGGGATGACCACCCTGATGCCGATACAGCTGGCATCATTCACGCCCTCACCAAAGCCTATGGGATTCCAGTGGATGCTTTTGCCCTGATGGCCAAGTTTCACGCTCTGACTCAGAAGGAGGGAGAGATGGTAACTGATTTTCTTAGGCGTCTGCACTTGGATCTGTGGACCCTCGTGAGGAGGAAGGTAGTGCAGAAGGTGGATGCCAACGGACTGCGCACCACGCAACTGCTGAGGGGGCTTCTTCCACTGCATCCGGTGTCCGTACGAGTCAGTGGTTGTCTGGTGCCGGGACAAGCCCTGATGTTCGATGACCTAATGGACCGAGTGCAGGCACATGAGACCGTGCTGTTGGAACGTGATTTGACCCCAGGAAAGAAGACGGGAGTGGTTGCCAAAGAAGCTAAAAAGTCCGAGGCTAAAGTTGAAGCGGCTGGGGATGTGAACCCGGAGTAGGACTTTGAGGAACCTACGGCTGCCTGGGCACACACTGCTTTTTTAGGTGAACTTCCCCAACCTTCTGAGATAGTCCCTCCCGCAGCCACCTTCAGTGTTATGCCTGCAGAAAAATGGGGCACATCCGAGCGCAGTGTCCCTCACAACGATGAATGGCGTCATGACCAGCCAAGTCTATGTTGTGTATTCCTCAAGCCAGTGAAGCGGCGGGCCCATCCCCAATGAACAGCCGTATTGGACCGGCGGCCATCGTCAAGGTTGTTATTGAAGGTATCTATGCCTCTGCGCTAATGGACTCTGGATCCCAGGTGACCATAGGGTATCGACCCTTCTACTACCAACATCTGCATCGGTTGCCGCTATTATCCGCCGACTCCCTGAGGTTGAGAGGTCTAAGCCATGAAGACTACCCTATCGATGGAGTGGTGAAAGTACACCTGGATATTCCCCAGTTGAACACTGGCAAGCATCACCCCATGGAGGTGGAAGCGTTAGTAGGTCCGGAACCCCAGGATCATCCCAGCGCCCTTATAATCATGGGAACCAATACGGACATCGTACAAGCTGTGATCCCCATGTACTTGCAGGAAGCATGTGAACTACCGTTGCTGGCTCTAGCTGCAGGCCCCGCGTTACAAGAGGCCTGCGATAGTATTGCAACTGAAGAAGAACATGGGATGTTGTATAATCAGGAGTGCGGGTTGACTGAGATTCCTCCCAGGGAAGGAAGAATGATGGTCGGCATGTGCCATTATCACGCCAGACGTCCGGAGGATTGACTATTCTCGTTAGAGAGCACAGTACTTGATGACCAGCGACTCGGCTACAAGGTGTTAGCCTCAGTAAAGAAGTGGAGAGCACAGTACTTGATGACCAGCGACTCGGCTACAAGGTGTTAGCCTCAGTAAAGAAGTGGAGAGCACAGTACTTGATGACCAGCGACTCGGCTACAAGGTATTAGCCTCAGTAACGAAAATCCCGCCCCGGACTTGGGTATATGTGAGAAACCTTTCCCCTTACCTCATGTGCATTGATCACCGGCAGCCGTTGGGTCGAATCTATCCGGTGACCCCTGAGAGGAAGGCAGAAGGTAGCCGCCCGGTCTCCACCGTTCAGGCCGTAACCCCACAGTTGGCGTTGGATTTTGGAGACTCACTGTTGACAGAGGAATGGAAGGAGAGACTGCAGACCAAGTTGGAAACTCGGCGGGGGGTGTTTTCCATAAGTGATATGGACGTGGGGTGCAGTCGCAGTGCCCGCCATACCATTCGACTGAAGGACACAACGCCGTTCCGTGAACGGTCCTGACGCATAGCACCCCGAGATGTGGAAGAGATGAGGATGCTACTAGCCGAAATGGAGGAGTCCGGTATCGTTCAAGGATCCCAAAGCCCCTACGCCTCGCCTATCGTAGTAGTACGCAAGAAGAATGGGACCGTACGTCTATGCGTGGACTACAGGACATTGAACAATCGCACTGTACATGATCAGTACACCCTTCCGCGAATCGAGGACCTCCTGAACGCCTTGTCCGGGAGCAAGTGATTCAGCGTACTGGATTTGAGGTCAGGGTACTACCAAGTACCCATGGATTTGGAGGATCAAGAAAAAACGGCTTTCATCTGCCCGTTAGGTTTCTACCAGTTCACGCGTATGCCTCAAGGGATATGTGGAGCACCGACCACCTTTCAGTGGCTGATGGAAAAGACTCTGGGGGACATGAACCCGCGAGAATGCCTGGTGTACCTGGACGACATCATAGTGTTTGGGAAGACACTGGAGGAACATGAGGAACGGCTGTTGAAGGTGTTGGATCGACTTCGCCACGAAGGACTTAAACTGTCCATGGACAAATGCAAGTTCTGCCGCACATCCGTGATATATGTGGGTCATATCGTATCGGCAGAAGGGATATCCACTGATCCGGGAAAGATAGAGGCGGTGGTGAATTGGCCAAGATCCAACAACGTCCAGGAACTACGGTCCTTCCTGGGGTTTTGCGGGTACTACCGCCGGTTTGTGGAAGGGTACTTCAGGAAAGCTAAGGTCCTGAATAACCTCTTAAAGATTTACCCTGAAGACACCGGGAGGAAAGCTACCTCTGCCCAAACACCCTTTGGGGATAAATGGACCCGTGCTCGTGAACAGGCGTTCTTGGAATTAAAGACCAATCTAACGCAAGCCCCGGTGCTGGCCTATGCCGGGAATACGTCCTGCACGTGGATGCCAGTTTCAGCGGCTTAGGGGCAGTGTTGCATCAGAAACAAGACACCGGATTGCGACCGGTGGTGTATGCTAGTCGAAGCTTGACCCTAAGCGGACAGAATTACCCAGTCCACAAGTTGGAGTTTCTAGCCCTCAAGTGGGTTGTAGTGTATAAGTTACATGACTATCTGTATGGTGTCCAGTTCGAAGTCAGGACTGACAACAATCCCATGACTTACATCAATACGTCTGCAAAACTGGATGCGACCGGCCATCGTTGGCTAGCGGCCCTGGAAAACTATCGGTTCAATCTCAAGTACAAACCTGGACCCACCAACATAGGGGCAGATGCACTGTCTCGGAGACCTGGGCTTCACCCTACTGCCGATGAAGAAGTGTGGGAGGAAATTCCGGGACTGGGCTTACGTGCCCTATGTTCTCTTCCTGCAGTGGTCGGCGATCGGGTAGCGTTCTCGGAGTTAAGAATAGCAGGCTCGCTAGGGTGTCAGTCCAAAGCAGTTCCTAGAGCGTACTGACATCCCGAAGGAATGAATATCACAGAGGATAATTTTATTTCATGGAAATAATTAGTACAGTATCAAATTGAAGATCCAGTGGTTGAACTAGCTCGCCAAGCCTTGCAACAGGAGAACCCTTCCATACTTAAGTAACTCCCCGAGAACTAGTGAATTTATTAATGAAGGAGTTCGGTAGATTCGAACTGGACACCTGCCTATTGTACCGGGTCGTACCATACCACAATCATCCCGACCGGCGACAGTTATTCCTGCCCCAGATCCTAAGAGACATGGTACTTCGGGCACTGCATTATGATCATAGTCATCTTGGCGTTGACAAAATGTTTGGGTTACTTCGGGATCGATTCTATTGGCCGAAAATGAGAGAATCGGTGGAGATACATTGCCGGCAGTGCACTCGTTATATACAGAGGAAGACACTCCCCACCCGGGCAGCCCCAATGGCCCATTTGAAAAGCTCCGGACCCATGAATTTGGTGAGCATGGATTTCTTGTGTATTGAGCCCGACACACGGGGTATTGGATATGTGCTGGTGATTACAGACCACTATACAAGATACACTCAAGCTTTTCCAACCAAGGACCAATGGGCGGTGACAGTGGCCAAAGTGCTGTGGGAGAAATACTTTATTCATTATGGGTTACCGAATAGATTGCATTCTGATCAGGGAAGGGACTTGAGAGTACTCTCATTCGAGAACTGCTGAAGTTGCTGGACATCACCAAGTCACGGACTACCCCTAGTCACCCAGAAGGGGATGCTATGCCCGAACATTTCAATCGCACGCTACTCGACATGTTGGGCACTTTGAAAGGTTCTCAGAAGACTGAGTGGAGCAAGCACGTAGAGACGTTGGTGCATGCCTACAACTGTACTCGACTTGAGTATACAGGTAATACTCCGTACTTAATGTTTGGATGAGAGGCTAGGCTGCCCGTGGATGTGCGACTACGGATATCTACCGATGGGGTATCCAATAGGACGCATTTTCGATATGTGCAAAGGTTACAAGATAGTTTGCAGCAGGCCTTCAAATTGGCTGAGAAGGCAGCGGCGCAATTAAATGCGAGTAATAAAAGGCGCTATGATCACAAGGTGCGACATAAAGAAATCCGCCCCGGGGATGCAGTTCTCCTCCGTAACTTGGGCATTCCTGGAAAGTACAAACTGGCCGATCGGTGGAGGGATGGGGTGTATGAAGTGGAATCACAGATGCCTGGCCTCCCGGTATACCGCATCAAGGACTCCGAGGGCCAGGTAAAGGTATGGCATAGAAACCATCTCCTTCCTATACCTCAAGTAGGGGATAACGAATTGGAAGTGCCCACTGTTTCACTCGATGGAGAAGCTGATAGTACAGAGGATGGCCCAGAGACTGTAATAAATGCCACCTCTGAGAATCCTATGGAAGGAACCTCTCAAAGGGGCCTTCCGACCGCGGGGGCATCTCCCGAAGGAGCTACGGGTAAGGAGCCCCTTTGTCCAACAACAGATACGCTGACTCCAGTGAACCGGCCATTAGACCCGCAGAGCCCATGCTTTGTGCCCCAAAAAGACTGTGTAGACATGTTGAGCCCCTCAAGGGCAGAGTTTGACTTGCCAAATGAGACTTGTTACTCTCCAGAGGAAGTAATAGAAGAGCAAATTTGCAGAAGCCAAAGAACTGGTCAACCTCCAATGAGGATGGCTTATGATCAATTTGGGGCACCCCATTATGAGGCTCAACAGTGGTCTCGCCATAAAGTGAGATCTGTAATTGGCATGTTCAGTGAAATGTATAATCTCATGTAGAGTATACAGAATAAGGTGTACAAAAATGTGTAAATATGATATGGTTACGTTCCCAAGCGGGGATGTTGGCTTCTGCGACGGGGAGAATGTAGGGATGTGTTAGTTTGCTTTCCCTTTGCTGCAGCGCGTCTCCCGGGGGAGTGTTAGAAGGTTCCGCGGCGGCCGACAGCATAGGGCGCTGCCATGTTGTTGCGCAATAGTAAGCACTGTCAGAGCAGAGAGAGGTCGCGCATGCGCAGTGCAAGCGCGCGAATGGCTGGCCAATAAGATAGAGGCTCAGTCAGTAACTACAACTCCCAGGAGCCTTAGCAAAGTCACCTGACGGCAGGGAGCCAATGGGAGGGCCGGATTCGCAAGAGGCAAGAAAGGGAAGCGTGGGGGAGAGACCACGGTAGCCAGAGGGCACCGGAGGAGCAAGGGAAGAGGTAGTGTGGGTGCAGGGGGTCCGTGACCCACCTACATAGGTTAGATCTTCCCTGTAGGCCCTAAGAGATTCCCTGAGTCACAGTAGGTTGTGGTGCTGCAGGGACGCCCTGTAGTGATAGCGACATCATCCCTTACTGTTTACCAGATAGGGACAAAGTGTGCAGAGCTGCGATTGCTGCTAGTCATCTGGGACCAGGCGGTTGAGCATCGTGACATCAGAAAGACTGCGCTGGATCAGCGGATCCTTTTATTTTTGTAACAATTTTTTTATTGGTCACAGTCACAGACAAATTTACATACAGTGGTGTCGTGGGCCCACAACATTTCTGCTCATTATTTTCAGAGAAGGTCCAATAACAGTTTTCTGTTTTCTGTAGGAAAAAGAGTAAGGGGAAGAAGAGGGGGGAGGAGGAGACAAACATGGGAGGGGGGAGGGGTGAGGGGGGTATGTGGGCTTGCCCAGAGGTGTCCCGGTGTAGCTCCCCAATTGTTTGGGGCTGGCTGCTAGACCTAGGTGCTTTGACTTTTTGGGGGGTTTATCTCTCGATCCAGGGGTCCCATGTGTTCCAGAACTGGGGCATTTTCTTTTGGAGCATGGCCGTAAGCTTCTCCATAGTCATGACCTCATTAACCCTTCTCACTACTGTGGTTCTCGAGGGGGCCTTAATCTGTTTCCAGGCTGCCGCTATAGAGCATCTGGCCGCTGTCAGCATGGCCCTGATCAGCCGGGATATTGGTGGGGGGAGGTCGTCAATGGTTTTGCTCAGCACCATGGTCAGAGGGTCTAGGGGGAGAGGGATTCCAGTGATCTCGTAGATAAGTGTCTGAATCTTGGTCCAGAACTTCTGGATCTCTGGAAATGACCACCAAATGTGGGCCATGTATCCCTTTTGACCACATCCCCTCCAGTACAGGTCCGGTGTGCCGGGGTAGACCTAGCTTAGCCTAGCCGGGGTCAGGTACCACTGGAATATAATTTTATAGATGTTTTCTTTTATCGTCGTACAAATTGAGGTTTTAGGGGCTTGCTCCCAAATGTCCTCCCAGTTTTCCAGGTCTATTGGGAGACCTAGTTAGTCCGACCATTTTTGCATATAGCGGTGTTTCGGGGGGTCTGATGTCGGTTCCGTGCTTTTGTATATCTGTGATATCAGGCCTCTCTGGTATATGTCTTTGAGACATATGGTTTCAAATCGGGTCAGCGGGGGGAATTTGGAGGTTTGAGACAGTGAGTGTAGGATGTGCCTAAGTTGTAAATATTTAAATAGATGAAGGTCTTGGGTCTGGAATTGGTCAAATTGTCTTGTGGAACACCCTGGCGGGAAGTTGGGGTTCCCAAAGAGTGGGGTGAGCTGGGAGGGAGAAGCTAGCAGACCATACTTCCCTTTGCTTTTGAGCCATGCGTCCCACGTGCATCTCATTGCTCCGAGGCCGAACCTCTGCGGCCCACTCCCTCTCCCTCCTGTGGTCCAGAGTGCCACTTGGATGGAGTGAGGCTGTGCGTAATGTGACTCTATTGCGAGCCAACAGGCCGAGGCTGGGCGCAATTCCAAACTACAGCCTGCTTCAATTGTGCTGCAAGGTAATATCTGACTAAGTCGGGAACCCCCATGCCTCCTCTTGCTCTTGAGGAGAGCATCACTGACCTTGGAACCCTAGGTCTCTTATCGTTCCAAATGAATTGGAGTATTAGTGACTAGATGTTCTTTAGAGCCGGGCGTGGCACTGCGATGGGGAGGGTTTGGAAGAAATATAGTAACCGTGGGAGGTCGTTCATTTTTACGGACACTATTCTTCCAAACCAGAAGAAATTTGGTGTTTTTTCCACGTTTCCAAGTCTTTTTTAATCCGGTCAAATAGGGGGGGAGGGGGGTAATTGTGTTGATAAAGGGAGTTATACGAGTTTGAAATTTTGACCCCCAGATATTTTATATAGGTGGAGCTCCACTTGTATTTGTAGTGGGCTTGGATAAGTTTCCACGTCTGGGGTGGGAGGGAGATATTTAGGGCTTCCGATTTGTCTATGTTGACCTTATAGTCAGAGACCTGCCCAAATTGAGTCAGATGCCTTTGAAGGCTAGGAAGGGAGGAAAGCGGGTCATCGAAGGTCAGAATCACATCGTCCGCGAATAGGGAAATTTTGTACTCTCGGTCCGCAATTTGGATCCCCTTGATACTTTTTTCAGCTCTAATTTTGGCCGCTAGAGGTTCAATGGTTAGGGCAAATAACAAGGGGGAAAGCGGGCAGCCCTGTCTGGTCCCGTTCCTGATTTTTATTGGATCCGAGAAGCCGCCTGATAGTTTGACATACGCTGTTGGGTTTTGATAGAGGGCTCTCACTCCCTCTAGGAAAGGGCCACTGAAGCCGAAGCTCAGCATTGTTTGGTCTAAAAAAGACCATTTGATTCTGTCGAACGCTTTTTCAGCGTCGAGGCTCAGAATGGATCGGCGGATCCTTTTTGAAGCTATTAGCGGTCACCACAGTGACCGGAAGGTATTTACTAAAAGTGCACCAACACCGGTCAACAGGTGCTGATCCCGCCTTAGGGAACACTTTTTGGGGACACTAAGTGGAGTAGCCAAAGGACTGAGCCTAAATACATATTACAGTACATGGACACGGTGTGGGGGCACGCGGTGATGGGACAGAGACATTACTCCTTACGAGAGTGACCGAGCCACTAGCCTTATAAGAATAGTATAAGATATGAATGTATGATATGTGTTCTCGCTACGATTAAGTAATAAGGGTTTACTCTTGCGTTCCAGTAAACAGTTCCAAGCATATGTGTGTTGCTATTGTTCTTACCAGCGGAATCTTATGCAATGGGGATCCTGGGTAAGTGGAGGCGCTGCCAATAAGATACTTAGTACCCCAGGCTCCCAGTTAGTGGAGGCTCATCTCCTGGAGCCCATAGGTGTGTGCAGTACCCGTAGTCACTCTAGAGCGTAGGAAAGAGGGCTACATTTGGAGGCGCTGCTGAGATCTCAGACCTGGGGTGCCCTATATTTTTTTTCCCAACTGTGCTCTGTTGTTTTTTTCTCCTCCATGTTTGTGCCCTCACAGCCCGAGGTGCGTAAGTGGGCCCAGCGGTACCAGATTCCCTTTGCCTGTGCCATTGCCATTGGACACGTCCCTGCCGCTACCTCCCTGGGCACGGTGACTGATCAAGTAAGGAAACTTCCGTTCCTGGACACTGCCCGAGTGGTAGACCATTATTATGACGGGGAGCATAACTGGCGTAAAATATTATTCGCTACAGACCGGGACATATGCCCCGAAGCCATTCGCTCCATATTAATCCTGCCCAATGCTCCAGGCATTCATTGCTCGCTAGTACAGGTGGGCGTAGCCGAACCCCTGGCTCTATCCACGTCACAGAAGGAGTACCCTGGCCCATCAAGCACAGCAACGACCAATCCCTTCCGTACCCCTGAGAGCAGTATGAACCCTCACTGGCCCGCTGCAATGGGTTTAGGCGCTTCTTTCACCCCCTCCACCATTCGGCCGTCGCTAAGTAGAAGCAGTATGTCTAGACTTGATGTCTATGCCCCTGCCGGGAATAGCATGCCTGATAATGTGTCCCTTCCTGTGCTAGCAGAAGCCATACATCAATCCACACAGTCTCATCAATACCGGAAGCTAAAGGCATTTTCTGGCGACAAACCAACCCCTCTGGGAGTAGTCGGCTTTGATGAATGGTTGGATCATGCTGAACAGGTACTCCATGAATGGTCCTGCACTGATGCCGTATGGAGGCAGCGCATAATCAAATGCCTGCGACCCCCAGCTTCCCACATGGTGCACTGTTACCGGGACGACCACCCTGATGCCGATACAGCCGGCATCATTCACGCCCTCACCAAAGCCTATGGGATTCCAGTGGATGCGTTTGCCCTGATGGCCAAGTTTCACGCTTTGACTCAGAAGGAGGGAGAGATGGTATCTGATTTTCTTAGGCGTCTGCACTTGGATCTGTGGACCCTGGTGAGGAGGCAGGTAGTGCAGAAGGTGGATGCCGATGGACTGCGAACCACGCAACTGCTGAGGGGACTTCTTCCGCTGCATCCGTTGTCCGTACGAGTCAGTGGTTGTCTGGTGCCGGGACAAGCCCTGATATTCGATGACCTGATGGACCGAGTGCAGGCACATGAGACCGTGCTGTTGGGACGTGATTTGACCCCGGGAAAGAAGACGGGAGTGGTTGCCAAAGAAGCTAAAAAGTCATAGGCTAAAGTTGAAGCGGCTGGGGATGTGAACCCGGAGAAAGAGGACTTTGAGGAACTTACGGCTGCCCGGGCACGCACTGCTTCGGAACGAACCTCCCCGAACTTCCGAGATAGCCCCTCCCACAGCCACCTTCAGTGTTATGCCTGTGGAAAGATGGGGCACTTGTGAGAGCACTGTCCCTCACCCCGAAGAACGGCGTCACGACCAGCCAAGTCTATGTTGTGTACTCCTCAAGCCAGTGAAGCGGCGGGCCAATCTCCGATGAACAGCCGATTTGGACCAGCAGCCAGCGTCAAGGTGGTTATTGAAGGTATCTATGCCTCCGTGCTCATGGACACTGGATCCCAGGTGACCATAGTGTATCGACCCTTCTACGACCAACATCTGCATCGGTTGCCGCTACTATCTGCCGACTCCCTGAGGTTGAGAGGGCTAAGCCATGAAGACTACCCTATCGATGGAGTGGTGAAAGTACACCTGGATATTCCCAAGTTGAACACCGGCAAGCATCACCCCATGGAGGTGGAAGCGTTAGTGTGCCCGGAACCCCGGGATCATCCCAGCGCCCCTATAATCATGGGAACCAATACGGACATTGTACAAGCTGTGATCCGCATGTACTTGCAGGAAGCAGGTGAACTACCGTTGTTGGCTCTAGCTGCATGCCCCGCGTTACAAGAGGCCTGCGGTAGGATTGCAATTTAAGAAGAACATGGGATGTTGTATAATCAGGAGTGCGGGTTGACCGAGATTTCTCCCGGGAAGGAAGAATGATGGTTGCAACGTGCCAATATCCCGCCAGACATTCGGAGGATCGACTATTCTCATTGGAGAGCACGGTACTTGAAGACCAGCGACTCGGCTACAAGGTGTTGGCCTCAGTAAAGAAGTGGACTGGAAAAATCCCGTCCCGAACTCGGGTATATGTGAGAAACCTTTCCCCTTACCTCATGTGCATTGATCACCGGCAGCTGCTGGGTCGAATCTTTCCGGTGACCCCTGAGAAGAGGGCCGAAGGTAGCTGCCCGGTCGCCACCGTTCAGGCCGTAACTCCACAGTTGGCGTTTGATTTTGGAGACTCGCCGTTGACAGAGGAATGGAAGGAGAGACTGCAGACCAAGTTGGAAACTCGGCGGGGGGTGTTTTCCATAAGTGATATGGACGTGGGGTGCACTCGCAGTGCCCGCCATACCATTCGACTGAATTACACAACGCCGTTCCGCGAACGGTCCCGACGCATAGCATCTCGAGATGTGGAAGAGGTGAGGAGGCTACTAGCCGAAATGGAGGAGTCCGATATCGTTCAAGTATCCCAAAGCCCCTATGCCTCGCCTATCGTAGTAGTACGCAAGAAGAATGGGACCGTACGTCTATGCGTGGACTACAGGACATTGAAAAATCGCACTGTACCTGATCAGTACACCCTTCCGCGAATCGAGGACCTCCTGAATACCTTGTCCGGGAGTAAGTGGTTCAGCGTACTGGATTTGAGGCCAGGGTACTACCAGGTACCCATGGACTTGGAGGATCAAGAAAAAACGGCTTTCATCTGCCCGTAATGTTTCTACCAGTTCACGCGTATGCCTCAAGGGATATGTGGAGCACCGGCCACCTTACAGCGGCTGATGGAGAAGACACTGGGGGACATGAACCCGCGAGAATGCCTGGTGTACCTGGACGACATCATAGTGTTTGGGAAGACACTGGAGGAGCATGAGGAGCGGCTGTTAAAGGTGTTGGATCGACTACGCCATGAAGGACTTAAACTGTCCATGGACAAATGCAAGTTCTGCCACACATCCGTGTCATATGTGGGCCATATCGTATCGGCAGAAGGGATATCAACCGATCCGGGAAAGATAGAGGCGGTGGTGAATTGGCCAAGACCCAACAACGTCCAGGAACTACGGTCCTTCCTGGGGTTTTGCGGGTACTACCGCCGGTTTGTGGAAGGTTACTCCAGTAACGCTAAGGTCCTGAATAACCTCTTAAAGATTTACCCTGGAGACACCGGAAGGAAAGCTACCTCTGCACAAACACCCTTTGGGGATAAATGGACCCCTGCTTGTGAACAGGCATTCTTGGGATTAAAGACCAATCTAACGCAAGCCCCAGTGCTGGCCTATGCCGATCCAGACCGGGAATACGTCCTGCATGTGGATGCCAGTTTCAGCAGCTTAGGGGCAGTGTTGCATCAGAAACATGACACCGGATTCAGACCCGTGGCGTATGCTAGTCGAAGCTTGACCGTAAGCGAACAGAATTACCCGGTCCACAAGTTGGAGTTTCTAGCCCTCAAGTGGGCTGTAGTGGATAAGTTACATGACTATCTGTATGGTGTCCAGTTCGAAGTCAGGACTGACAACAATCCTATGACTTACATCAATACGTCTGCAAAACTAGATGCGACCGGTCATCGTTGGCTAGCGGCCCTGGCAAACTATCGGTTCAACCTCAAGTACAAACCTGGACCCACCAACATAGGGGCAGATGCACTGTCTCGGAGACCTGGACTTCACCCTACTGCCGATGAAGAAGAGTGGGAGGAAATTCCGGGGCCGGGCATACGTGCCCTGTGTTCTCTTGCTGCAGTGGTCAGCGATCGGGTAGCGTTCTCAGAATTAAGGATAGCAGACTCGCTAGGGTGTCAGTCCAAAGCAGTTCCTAGAACGTACCAACATCCCGAAGGAATGAATATCACAGAGAATAAGATTATTTCATGGAAAGAATTCGTACAGTATCAAATTCAAGATCCAGTGGTTGAACTAGCTCGCCAAGCCTTGCAACAGGAGAACCCTTCCATACTTAAGCAAGCTCCCCTAGACCTAGTGAATTTATTAATGAAGGAGTTCGATAAATTAGAACTGGTCAACTGCCTATTGTACAGGGTCGTACCGTACCACAATCATCCCGACCGGCGAGTTATCCCTGCCCCAGATCCTTAGAGACATGGTACTTCAGGCACTGCATGATGATCATGGTCATCTTGGCGTTGACAATACGTTTGGGTTACTTCGTGATCGATTCTATTGGCCGAAAATGAGAGAATCGGTTTAGATACATTACCGGCAGTGCACTGGTTGTATACAGAGGAAGACACTCCCCACCCGGGCAGTCCCCATGGCCCATTTGAAAAGCTTCGGACCCATGGATTTGGTGTGCATGGATTTCTTGTGTATTGAGCCTGACACACAAGGTATCGGGAATGTCCTGGTGATTACAGACCACTATACAAGAAACGCTCAAGCTTTTCCTACCAAGGACCAACGGGCGGTGACAGTGGCTAAAGTGCTGTGGGAGAAATACTTTATTCATTATGGGTTACCGAATAGATTGCATTCTGATCAGGGAAGGGACCAAGTCACGGACTACCCCGTATCATCCGGAAGGGGATGCTATGCCCGAATGTTTCAATCGCACACTACTCGACATGTTGGGCACTTTGAAAGGCTCTCAGAAGACTGAGTGGAGCAAGCACGTAGAGACGTTGGTGCATGCCTACAACTGTACTCGACATGAGTCTACAGGTTATACCCCGTACTTCTTAATGTTTGGACAAGAGGCTAGGCTGCCCTTGGATGTGTGACTATGGATATCTACCGATGGGGTACCCAATAGGACGCATTTTCGATATGTGCAAAGGTTACAAGATAGTTTGCAGCAGGCTTACAATTTGTCTGAGAAGGCAGCGGCGCAATTAAATGCGAGTAATAAAAGGCACTATGATCACAAGGTGCGACATAAAGAAATCCGCCCCGGGGATACAGTTCTCCTCCGTAACTTGGGCATTCCTGGAAAGCACAAACTGGCCGATTGGTGGAAGGATGGGGTGTATGAAGTGGAATCACAGATGCCTGGCCTCCCGGTATACCGCATCAAGGACTCCGAAGGCCGGGTAAAGGTATGGCATAGAAACCATCTCCTTCCTATACCTCAAGTACGGGATAACGAATTGGAAGTGCCCACGGTTTCACTCGATGGAGAAACTGATAGTACAGAGGATGGCCCAGAGACTGTAATAAATGCCACCTCTGAGAATCCTATGGAAGGAACCTCTCAAAGGGGCCTTCCGACTGCGGGGGCATCTCCCGAAGGAGCTACGGGTAAGGAGCCCCTTGGTCCAACAACAGATACGCTGACTCCAGTGAGCCAGCCATTAGACCCACAGAGCCCATGCTTTGTGCCCCAAAAAGACTGTGTAGACATGTTGAGCCCTTCAAGGGCAGAGTTTGACTTGCCAAATGAGAATTGTTACTCTCCAGAGGAAGTAATAGAAGAGCAAATTCGCAGAAGCCAAAGAACTATTCAACCTCCAATGAGGATGGCTTACGATCAATTTGGGGCACCCCATTATGAGGCTCAGCAGTGGGCTTGCCACAAAGTGAGATCTGTAATTGGCATGTTCAGTGAAATGTATAACCTCATGTAGAGTATACAGAATAAGCTGTACCAAAATGTGTAAATATGTATGGTTACGTTCCCAAGCGGGGACGTTGGATTCTGCGAGGGGAGAATGTAGGGATGTGTTAGTTTGCCTTCCCTTTGCTGCAGCGCATCTCCAGAGAGAGTGTTGTAAGGTTCCGCGGCGGCCCGACAGTATAGGGCGCCGCTATGTTGTTGCGCAATAGTAAGGGGCACTGTCAGAGCAGAGAGAGGTCGCGCATGCGCAGTGCAAGCGCGCAAACAGCTGGCCAATAAGAGAGAGGCTCAGCCAGTAACTACAACTCCCAGGAGCCTTAGCGGAGTCACCTGACGCCAGGGAGCGAATGGGAGGGCCGGATTCGCGGGAGGCAGGAAAGGGAAGCGTGGGGGAGAGACCACGCTAGCCAGAGGGCACCGGAGGAGCAAGGGAAGAGGTAGTGTGGGTGCAGGGGATCCGTGACCCACCTGCATAGGCCCTGTAGTCCCTAAGAGATTCCCTGAGTCACCGTAGGTCGTGGTGCTGCAGGGACACCCTGTAGTGATAGCAACATCATCCCTTACTGTACACAAGATAGGGACAAAGTGTGCAGAGCTGCGATTGCTGCTAGTCGTCTGGGACCATAGGGAGAATTGGATTTAGCCTGTTTGCCAAGATCTTACTGTAGATTTTGAGATCGGTATTTAACAGGGAGATGGGCCTGTAGTTACAGCAGAGGAGCGGTTCCCTACCCTCCTTGTGGATTATAGCCAGATTTGCCGCTGTAATCGTAGCGGGGATTGGTTCCCCTTGGAGGAAGGAGTTGTACATATCTAATAGGTATGGGGAGAGGATTGGCATGAACATTTTATAATAAGAGTTTGAGAAACCGTCTGGGCCCGGGGTTTTGGCTAATTTGAGTGATTTAATGGCTTCAGATAGTTCCTCTTGGGAGACATTATTAGTTAACTTCTCTACCTCTTCCTGGGATAGGGTGGGCAGGTTGCCTTGCTCTAGATATTGTGAGACAGTATTAAGGCTAACCGGGTCCTGGGTTGGGGGGTGAAGGTTGTAAAGGTCAGAGTAAAAGTCTGCAAATTCCTGTGCTATCTCTTTTTCTATGTATGTGGTCTGTCCATTTCGTGTCTGTATACGGGCTATCTGAGATTTGACTCTCGTGCCCCTGAGTTTTGAGGCTAGACGCCTGTCAGCTTTTATTGCCTTTATCGAAGAATTTTTGCTTCGACCACCTTAGTGCCTTCTCTACTTCCTCGAGTTGGGTCTGTTTGAGGGCAGATCTAGCTAGATTTAGTTGTTTGAGCGTTTTTTTTTTAGATGCCGTAGTTTTATGCTGCTGTTCTAGCTTGGTGATCTTGTCTAAGATCTCTTTTTGGAGCTTAAGTTTAATTTTCGTTATGTGTGATGCGATTGAAATCAAGTCTCCTCTGATGGAGGCTTTATGGGACTCCCAGAGCATGGCTGGGGCGGAGACTGAACCTGCATTAATTTGAAAGAACATTGATAGCTTTTGGCGGAGTACCATTTCTGTGTCAGGGCAGTTTAACATGGAATCATTTAATTTCCATCTGTATTGGGTGTTTTTCACAAAGGGTATGGATAGGGTAAGTTCAATTGGTGCATGGTCGGACCAGGTGATTGGGCCTATGTTTGACTGGGAGGACGCCTGGAAGATGTTGATAGTACCTAGAAAATAATCGATCCTCGAGTAGGACTGATGAGGGGTGGAGAAGAAGGTATAGTCCCTCTGACCCTGGTGCTGAGCCCTCCATATATCCACTAGTGAGTATTCCTCCATGAAGTCACTAAATTTCTTAGCTTTCATTTGGGATTGGATGGTGTATGGAGTGGGAGAGGATGGAAGAAGGGTGGGGGCGGGGTTCGATTTGTCTAGTGCGTGAGAGGCCACCATGTTAAAGTCACCTCCGATAATCAGAGATGAGAAAGATTGCTGTTCTAGGGATTGGAGGAGTGTTCTTAGGAAAGGGAGTTGGTTGTCATTGGGGGCGTAGACATTTACAAGTGTGATTGGGGTGCCAGACAGGGTGCCCTGTAGTATCAGGAACCGACCATCGGGGTCTGGGAGTGACTTGGATAGAACAAAAGGGACGCCATTCCGTATAAGGATGGCTACTCCTCTTTTTTTTCCTTGGCGAGGATGCAAAATATGCCTGGGGGAATACATTTTTTAATGTGTTGGGTGGGGTTGGGGAATTGAAGTGAGTCTCTTGGATGAGGACAATGTCTCCCTTTGATTTCTTTAGGTCCTGAAGGACTAGCTTCCTCTTTGTTACTGAATTGAGTCCTTTGACGTTACGTGAGATAAATTTAATGGAAGACATTGTCCCATGGGGGGTATTCCCAGAACTCCAGGCTCTGATGCACTTGGATTTCCCATGACAAGAGCTCGTTCTTCAGGCATAGGACGAAGGCCCCTAATCGGTGTGGATGGGAAGGGATATGTCGTCTCTGGGCATCGGATTGGAGGCGGGGGAAGGGTGGACACATAGGGGAAGAAAAGAACATACGGGCCTTTGTCAGGCCCAAAAAGAGTAACCTTTCCCACGACAGTGAGAAAGGTGGCGGGGTCAAACACCCCTGGAGATCCTTCCAGGACACCAAGCCTGGAATGGGAGAGAGAACCAGGTATATGGTCCGACACCCTCCATGTCTTCGAACATACTGTGTTTAATGGAGACACCTACACTGGCGACAAACTTTATTCTTACTTGGCTAGCTCCGCGAATTTCAGAGGATCCCGGTAATGTGCGGTTTTGTGTCGTTTTCTCCCGGGGTATATATAGCGTTATATTCGCGGCAGTGATTTAAGCATTTTATTCCGGCTGGCTGCAATACTGCAATGCCGTGTAAAAACGCATGGGGGCGTTTGCGAGCTGTTGTCTTTGAAGCCGAGAAATTCATGAATTGTAATGCAGTATATACTGTATATATACAGTATATACTGTATAACAACAACCCCTATAACCCCTAACATACACATACAGCACTGTATATGCACATCAATGATACTATAGGCCGGGGGGCGAGATGTGTTTGCAGCAGAGAGAGAACCGCTGCTCTCTCTGCGCAAACATCGGCACATTAAAAATTATTTAAAATACATTTTTATTCATAGTGTAGATGTGCAGAGGGTCTCCGGAGCTGAAACGCGTTGGTTTCAGGTCTGGGGACCCCCTGCTCCCCGAGATACAGCCCCCTTTATGAGGTGCTGGTATCCCTCTGCATTTAAAGGGCCCGATCACGTGACCGCGACATGTAAACAAAGCAGAGGGATACCGGCACCCCCTAAAAGGGCCTTTATCTCGGGAAGTAGGGGGTCCCCGGACCTAAAACCACAGCGGTTCTGCTCCGGAGACCCTCTGCACATCTACAGTATGAATAAAAAACATATATAAATAAACACTCGTTCCTTACCTTAGCGGCTATGTGCTACGTTAACGAAGCAGCATTTCTGTATTTTTAATAATATTGTACAGTGAGCAGGGGGTTCCCTTGAGCCAGAAATTAATGCTCAGGGAACCCCCTGCTCCTGCACAATATTATTAAAAATACAGAAATGCTGCTTCATTACCATAGCGTATAGCCGCTAAGGCAATTAAGGGGTTAACCCACCGTGCCCGCTTTATTGTGGGTAGCGGGGGTGGGTGAAGGGGGTATTTGGCCCTTGGTGTGAGTTTAGGACTTGTGGGGGGGGGGTTGCGGGTGCACTTAACCCCTTCACGACCGTAGCAGTTAATACCGCTACGGTCATGAAGGGGTTAAGCCCTCCCGCTACCCCCCCCGCAAGCCCTAAACAACCATCGTTGGGGCTAATACCCCCTTCACCCACTCCCACTACCCACAATAAAAAAAAACTCTCACACAGCAGCCGCCAAAAAATAAATAAATAAATCTAAATAAATAAATTAATTAATGAGGAATTGATATCTTGAATGTACTTGCAATGTTTATGGCGTGGTAGTGCTAGTATGTTAGTGGGCAAAGACAAGGATGTTGCTTGTACGGACACTTGGATTGATGAGGTCGTAGGTTACTGTATTTATTTGGAATATACATAGTTACTGTTTGTAATATGGGGCAATTAATCTCTTATCCACATCGATAATAGTGATTTGGCAACAGTATGGTAGGTAGGTGTTGGGGGTGGAGGGTGTATGTATGAATGTATAGGCCAGGTTTATTTTTTTTACGTTAAGGGTGGTTCCGTGGTCTGCGTGGGACCCGGGAGACCACCTGCGGTATCCTCGGGTATCCAAGGGTATCAGGTGGTGGTTCACGGGTGACACATGCGGGGATGACGATGTGGGGTCCCACTTCTGTGGGGCACCGCCGGACCCGTAGGTGCGGGGAGGATGATGTGTGGTCCACTTCTGTGGGGGCACCGCGGACCCGTAGTGAGCACAGGTGAGTTACCCCAGGGACCCCGAGGGAACCACCCGAGGCCCTGCAGACACCTGTCGGTATGACCCGGGCTCCCAGACAATCCGCGGGCCACAGTGGCGGACAATTGGGCCCACGGGGCCCAAGGAGACCACAGGGGGCCATGGTGCTGGCAGATCACGCAGGCCTCCAGAAACTGTGACTAAAAAGGGCGTGATGGTAAACGGTAGGTCTGTCCCAGGTGGCCCCGCCAGCCCACCGGCGGACTCGAGTAGGGGCTGCGTATGAACCCTGTATGAAAAGGATAAATCTGATTTTGGGGGGGCACAGGGGGTGGGTAATGTATTTAATAATATAATGCTGTTTAGTGTGAGGGTCACTGTACTGTTTTTATGTGGGTACTGGGGGTGGGGGGGGGGGGTGTTTCACCCACGGTATGTGGGTAGGCCTCCCTTGTGGGTACTACTGGGTGGTTAGGCCTCACGGGGGGGGGGTTGGGGGGGTTAGTGTGGGAGGGTAATGTAGGCATCCCGACGTGGTGGGTGAGGTGCGGTTAACCCTTAATGACTGTGCGGTTAATAAACGATATGGTGATTAAGGGTTAGGGGACATTACTTTGTATGTTTTCATGTTTGTCTCTTTTTTGCAGCATCGGCGGGGCCAGTGCAAGGTGGGTAGTAGTGGTAGGGGTGCGGGGTCTGTGGTTATTTACACGGGATCCCCCTCCCCCACATTTTACATTTACAGTTACCTGCAATCACAGAAATAACAGGCAGGCAGATTTAACTGACAAAAGGGGGCTTACACAGATTAGTCAAAGCAGGAAGCTTCACACACAATAGGGTAGCGGTGAGGGCCTGTTGTACATAGATAACAGTGAAGGTAGGGAAGTTTTAAAAACACACCAAGAGGGGATTTTTTTTTTACATAGATACAGTGAATGCAGGGAGGGAAGGTTTAAAACACACATAAAAATATGTATGTAATTGTAATTTATTGTTTATTATGCTTAACCCTTCATTGCCTTAGCGGCTTACGCTATGGTATAGAGCGCATTTCTGTATTTTTTAATAAATATGTCAGTTGAGCAGGGGTCCCTGAGCAGTAGTTTCATGGCTCAGGGAACCCCCGCTCACTGTACAATATTATAAAATAAAGAAAATGCTGTCTTCGCCGCCCATAGCACCCGATGCGCAAGTAAGAACGATCTTTATCTATGTGGTTTTTTTATATCTGTACGAGTGCAAGGGCTCCGGAGCAGAACCGCTGTGGTTTAGGTCCGGGGACCCCCTGACTATCCCGAGGATACAGGCCCCTTTAGGGGGTGCCGTTATCCCTCTTCTTGGATTCATGGCCGCGGTCCACGTGATCGGGCCCTTTAAAGCAAGAGGGATACCGGCCCCCTCATAAAGGGGGCTGTTATCTGGGGAGCAGGGGGTCCCACCGACCTGAAACCAACGCGGTTCAGCTCCGGAGACCCCCTGCACATCTACCACTATAATAAAAATGTCATTTCCAATGTATTATGATCATTCATAATAGAAGATAATTCCCTCCCCCCCTTCCCACCCCCCCTACTTACCCTACGCGTAGCTTAGAGGTGTTTGTTTGTCTGTATGTCTCCCCAGTCTGTCCTGTGCATAGCTAGAATACATGGACACTGGACTTTGTTCTGATTCTGTGATGGATAAAAATGTATGCAATGTCTGATGAACATGTGACCTCCTAATAAAACTTAAGCTGCTTCATTACCATAGCACATACAGCCGCTAAGGTAAAGAACGATTCTTTATTGATGTGTGTGTTTTATTTATACTGTACATGTGCAGAGGGTCTCCGGAGCAGAACCACTGTGGTTTTAGGTCCTGGGACCCCCTGCTCCCCGAGATGCAGGCCCCTTTAGGGGGTTCCGGTATCCCTCTGCTTGGGTTACAGGCCGCGGTCACGTGATCGGGCCCTTTAAACGCAGAGGGATACCGGCACCTCATAAAGGGGGCTGTATCTTGGGGAGCAGGGGGTCCCCCGACCTGAAACCAACGCGGTTCAGCTCCGGAGACCCCCTGCACATCTACACTATAAATAAAAATGTATTTCAAATGTATTTATTTATAGTCATTTATTTATTTATTTAGATTTATTTATTTTTTGGCGGCTGCTGTGTGTGAGTTTTTTTTTATTGTGGGTAGCGGGAGTGGGTGAAGGGGGTATTAGCCCCAACGATGGTTGTTTAGGGCTTGCGGGGGGGTAGCGGGAGGGCTTAACCCCTTCATGACCGTAGCGGTATTAACTGCTATGGTCGTGAAGGGGTTACGTGCACCCGCAACCCCCCCGCAAGTCCTAAACTCACACCAAGGGCCAAATACCCCCTTCACCCACCCCCGCTACCCACAATAAAGCGGGCACGGTGGGTTAACCCCTTCATTGCCTTAGCGGCTATCCGCTATGGTAACGAAGCAGCATTTCTGTATTTTTAATAATATTGTACAGTGAGCAGGGGGTTCCCTGAGCATATTTATGGCTCAGGGAACCCCCTGCTCCACTGTTTAAAATATATTAAAATACAGAAATGTGCTTCCGTTCCGTAGCAACATAGCGACAGGTAGGATACGAGGTTATTGTATTATGTTTGTATATCTACTGGTAGATGTGCAGAGGTTACGGAGCCAGAAACCGACGTGTTTAGGTCCGGTGACCCGCCTGCTCCCGAGATACAGGCCCTTAGGGGGTGCCGGTATCCTCTGCTTTGTTTATGTAGCGGTCTGGTCACAGTGATGGGCCCTTTAAATGCAGAGGGATACCGGCACTCTAAACGGGGGCTGTTCCGTGGGAGCAGGGTCCCCAGACCTATGAAACCAACTGTTGGGTGCAGCTCGGAAGACCCACTGCACATATACACTATGAATAAAATGTATTTAATCCTTTTTAATTGTGCGATGTTTGCGCAGAGAGAGCAGCGCGTTCTCGCTGCTGCATAACACATCTCGCCCCTCGGCCTTATAGTATCATGATGGCGCCATATACAGTCACTGTAGGTGGAGGTAGGGGTTTAGGGGTTGGTGTTATACAGTAATATATTATGATATATATATATTATACTATATATATATAATCTATATATATATAATATTAGATATATAGATACATAGACAGATACATTATATAGTATACATAACATATAAGATTACAGATATATACTGGCCCATACAATTCAATGAAATTCTGCCATCCGGGGCGGACACGCGAAAGCATTGCACCTAGTAATCTGAACCATTATAATTACCACACAACCACGCGTCGCGTTGTTAATGCGCCGGCTGGGAAGGATCAAAAGGAGCCCGGCATGCTCCGGTGAAACAAGAGTGGCATTCAGGAACATGCCAGGTACAATGCCCCGTTATTAGTAAGAATAAAGCTGCCGAGCACGTAGTAAAATGAGGGGGAAAGCTGCCTCCCGTCTAAATTGCGGCGCAGTGTTGGCCTTTGGGTTTGTAGGCGAAGGGCATGGGACTAATAACTGGGGAGGAGAGGGATATAGAGCGGTGGGGGGGGACGAGGGCGGTGGGAGGGTTATGGGGGGAGGCGGGAAAGGAAAGGGAGAGAAAAAACGAAGAAAAACCTGAGTGCAAACATGTAAAGCATTTGTTTCCACAGTTGTTGTTTTGTAGACATAGCATAATCAGATTATTACTCTAAACATTTCAGCGTCTTTCTAGTCCCACAATTGTTGTATACATCCTCAAAATACCTTCTATGGGACTCCTCATTGACATATTCCTGTGCCTCTTTGAGTGGGGGCGGAGAAGAGGGGGAGGGTGGTTATGCTTTCTGACTGCTTTGTCACATTTCAGTAGTATATTCAACTCTCATAGAGTACTCTTTAATTTGATTTGTAGGGGGGAGGGGAGAGGGGCAGAGGGGCAGAGGGTTGGTTGCCTTGCCTTGTGGCTGCGTATTTTTTTTTTATGCCTTCATTACATTTACTTACTCATCACTTCGGCTGCCCTGGGGGGGGAAGGAGGGGTGGGGGGAAGGGTTTGAAGGCTGCGTTACCCTTACTGTTGATTGGGGAGGGGAGGGGTGGGAGGGGGGAGAAGGGAGGGGCGGAAAGGAGGGGAAAGGGGGAGGGGGAAAAAGGTGGATCCAACCTGATTGTTGCTGAACCCCCTTGGGTTAGGGATATAGTCTGCATAGTCCTGTTCAGTAGCCAGGGTTTTCTCTCTGGGGGGCTGTACCACGATCGCCGGGGTCGGAGGCCCCAGGTTGGGGTTGTCACCCTCCGACTCCTTCTTCTGGCTCCCCTGGTATGGTGGTAGGTTGTGGTCAGAAAAGGTGGGGGGGTCGGGAGGGGCATAGGTGGGGAGGAGGGGGGGAGGATCAGTGAGAGAGGGTGGGGTAGAGGGGGGATGGGGTGGGGGGGAGGGGAAGGAAAGGGGAGTTTTTTGACGGGTGGGGGAGGGTGGGGTGGGAGGGGGGTGCATGTTAATGGTACGGGGATGGAGGGGAGAACGGGAAAGTGAGGTGGGGGGACGATGGGAGGATGAGGGGTAGTGGAGGGGGGGGGTTTGGGCTAAGGTTTCATAATGGCAGGTGCTGGGGGGTCTGTCGCTGATTGTCTCGGCGTTTCTCCGCTGGGAATGCTGGCGCGGCCGCCAGTTAGTTGCAGAGATTGGAGTAGCCAGGAACATCAGGTAGATGGGTTGATGGTTCTTTCGGGGGGGGGGGTCCTGGTCGTCTTCCTCAAGTACCGGAGGGTATGTCGAGGGCAGGGAAGGAGGGCTGTAGGAGGTTTCGTGGGGGGTGGGAGGGCGTCAAAGCCATAGCGGGAGATGAGGTTAGTTGGCCTCTAGTGTGGCTTATGGATCGCCAGCCGTTCCGAAGAGGGGAGTCCAGAGGAGGCGGGTTGTTGGCCGCTCTACGGGGAGGTTGTTGGGTTTGTGGATGAGGGTTTCCTAGGAGCCTTAACGAAGTTCCTGGTATATACTCTGGGTCCACCATGGTTAGAAAGCGTCCATTTCTGGGGACACACAGTTGAAGGGGAAATTCCCGTTTATGACTGCGACCTCGTATATAGTAAGGGTTAAGGTCTTTGAGTGTGTTGATGTGAAAGCGACAGGTCACGCAAAGATCTGCGTGTTATCCTCCGCTATTGCCATTTTGATGTTCACCCAACCTCTGCTAGCAGCATGATTCGCTCCTTTGCGGTATAGAGGTGTTGCAGGGTTAATGCAAACACACGCGGGGTTTCTTGACAAGGCGTATTATTTAGCATTGAAAAGATATACAGCACACAAAAACCAAAGTAGCTGTCTCATCAGACACAAAGGAAAATGGCTTTCTTCCGCAGACAAAACAAACAGTTTCTATTTAGCGACAGTGGTAAAAATAGGCAGCTAGGACATTTTCTATGCAGGAGACAGACAGTTCATATTAATGTACTTGCAACGAACCTTGTAGCAGTAATTCTCAGTAGCGACTCCTCTTCTCAACAGCAGCTCTCATGTGTCTAATCAGCCGGGGGTTTAACACACCTTGTTAGGCGCTGGGATCAACTAGTGTTCCTGAGGTTCCAGCTGAAGTTAACCTAGTCATGCGGCACGCCAGAACTAGACATAGGTTCAGGCAATAGCGGTGGCTTCTGATTTACCCGTCACAATCCTCCCCTGTTAGTGTGTGGCTGGGGCTAAGCGCGGCTGAAAGCACCGACCTCACCCCTTCTCTAGAAAAAAAGAAGTCGCATTGCGTTACTTTCCCGCCTGTGATGACAATCTCAACGGAGGAGGGTTGGAGGGGCATAATACACTAGTAAATGTAGAATGGAATCCTTCATACTATTAACCACTTAGTGGAGCAGATCCGTCACCAAGTAAAGTAAAATGACTCCGCCAGGTAATCCTCAAAGCCGTTGCCCACTTTATGCGAGGCACTTTTCTCAATCATGTAGAGTTTTTTTCCGGGGGGTCGGAACTTCTTTCAGGGCAACTACCTTGTCGGCTAGTGGCCTTACTTTTCCACCTCCCACTGCATACCCTAAGTATTTCGTTTCCGCCTTACCCAGGGCACATTTCTTAGGGTTGGCTGTGAGCTCTGCCTCTCTTAGAGATTTGAGGACCGCTTTCAGCCTATTTAGATGGGCCCGCCAGTGTTTACTATAAATGACAATGTCATCTAGGTAGGCTGCGGCATAATTCCTATGGGGCCTCAGTACCTTATCCATGAGTCTCTGAAATGTGGCTGGGGCTCCATGCAGTCCAAATGGCATTGCCACAAACTGGTATAAACCCATGGGAGTGGCAAAGGCTGTTTTGCATTTGGACTTTTCCTCTAAAGGTATTTGCCAGTATCCTTTTGTCAAGTCCAGCGTGGATATATTGTCCGCGTTACCAAGGGCGTCAATTAATTCGTCCACCCTTGGCATCGGATATGCATTAAACTTGGATACCGCATTGACCTTTCGGAGGGCCACACAAAATCTTACCTTCCCATCGGGTTTAGGGACCATAATTAGTGAACTACACCACTCACTGCATGATTCCTCAATCACTCCTAAGTGTAACATTTCTTGTACCTCCTTCTCTACCAGAGCCCTACGACTTTCAGGCAACCTATAAGGACGGGAACGTACTTTTACCCCAGGTGCTGTCTCGATTGCATGGGAAATTAAGTTAGTTTGTCCTGGTAAGTCAGAAAAAACATCCTGGAATTGTGTAATTATTGCTAACAAGTCCCCTTTTTGTTCAGAGGACAACTGTTTACCCATTGGGATTTTATCGTCACTCACGATGTTCTCCCGTGGAGGCTGAGGACCCCAGTCCGTTTCCTCCTCCACCGGGAGGATGAATAGAGACCGCTGCATCTTCCAGGGTTTCAGCAAGTTCACATGGTAAATTTGTTTACCCTTCCTGGACCCTGGTTGAGCGATCTCGTAATCCACATCACCCATACGGTGGAGTACTTCGAATGGGCCCTGCCATCTGGCCAGGAGTTTACTCTCGCAACTGGGTAACAATAACATCACCTGGTCTCCTGGGTGAAACACTCTCATGCGAGCATTCTGATTGTAATGTCTCTCCTGACTGTCCTGGGCTGATCTAAGATTCTCCCTGGCAAAATGGCCGACCACATCTAGGCGCTTCCTAAGGTCTAGTGCATATTGCAGGGTATTCTTAGAAAGGGACCACTGTTCCTCCCAGGACTCCTTTAGGAGGTCTAGGATACCCCGGGGTTGGCGGCCATAGAGCAATTCAAATGGATAGAATCCTGTGGAGGCCTGGGGAACTTCCCGCACTGCAAACAGCAGAAAAGGGAGAAGTTCATCCCAGGCTCTCTTCTCTGAATCTACAAATTTCCTCAGCATCCCTTTTAGAGTTCGGTTAAATCTTTCCACCAATCCGTCAGTCTGTCAACATAACCTGGGGAAGTCCAACCCGTGAGAACAGTTCCAGCAACTTGTTGGCTACTTGCTTCGCCGTTGCTGTTCTCAGGGGGAACGCCTCAGGATATCTTGTTGCATAATCAACTATTACAAGGATAAACCTGTGTCCTTTCGCAGAAGGTTCTAGAGGTCCTACCAAGTCTATCCCAATCCTCTCAAAGGGAACTGACACCAAAGGTAGAGGAACCAAAGGGGCTGGTTTTTGTCCTTTTGGACTAGTTAGCTGGCACTCCGGACATGCCGCACATAGCTTAGCAATATCACTATGCATCCCTGGCCAATAGAATCGGGATAAAATACGGTCCAATGTTTTATCCCTGTCCAGGTGACCACCCCAAGGGACAGTATGGGCTAGAGTGAACACAGATTTAACAAACGCCTTGGGAACCAATATCTGTCTGCTGACCTCCCATGTTTGTGTCTGCCTATTCACCCTATATAGGATATCATTTGATAGCTCAAAATGGGGGAACATTATCACCCCCTGTGCATCTACAATCTGCTCATCAATTTTCACCACCTTGTCATACTGTCTAGCAAGGACTGGGTCTTCCCTTTGCTTCTGGTGAAAGTCAGGGAGGTACAGGTCTGGTAAATCTCCAGGGCCCATATCCCCCTCCCTCTGGCAATCCCCAGCCATCACTTGTGACCTCTGACTACTAGAATGGTCACCTTGAGACCCAGATTTCTGCAACCAGTCCTGTTTGTCCGAGCGTCTTTGCTTCCGAGTCTTTTGAACCCGGTGTCTACTGGGAAAAAGGTCTGCCGAGAAGAGGAACAGTTTGCCAGGGTTCTCCTGAGCCCTAGAAGGCGGCTCCTCGTGAAAGACTGGGGCCATTAGGTCCGAAAAGAAAGGCCAGTCCCGACCGAGCACAACAGGGGCATGGAGCCAAGGAGCGACTCCTATTTCGAGGTAAGACTCCTGACCTTTTACCTGTAGCCGGATTTTGGCCGTCGGATAGCGTTTTACATCGCCGTGTATACATTCTATGCTCCATGGGGAGTCAAATGAACACACGTTAGGCGGTAACAGTTCCTGGAGGACCAGAGTTTTCCCAGAGCCCGAATCTATAAGGGCCTGGATGGTTTTTCCCCCAATCAGGGCTGGAAGTAACTAGGGCTTGTAATTTTCCCCAGTAAAGGCCGAGGCGATGGTTCTGCTGAATGAACAATCCATCTGTGGACAGTCCACATACCGGTGGCCTTGTTCTCCGCAGGCGGAACATGGAGAGGGTTCCGTCGCAGGAGGGGGCTGTGGATAGCGCTCCGCTGGACCGGTTACTGGAGACAAGGATATGGTGGGTCCTGTGGGCGACGTCCTCGGAAGTTCCTCTCATTTTGCGACGAGCCGACATCCGGAAGGAGATGAGGGTCTCGGCGGGGACCAGCATTTGGACTCCGTCCTTGCTGGAACGACTGCTCTTTCCGTATAACTTGGCGGTTGCGTATGGACGGGCCGTAGGTTCCCCATTGATCCGAATTCCCTCTTTGGGCGTCCGCAAGTGCCGGTGGCGTCGGGTCCAGGACACTCGCCTGCTGCTCAGCCCCAAGGAAGTTGTCCACGAGTCGGACCGCCAAAGCTAGGGTTTCAGCAGTGTGGCGTTTTACCCATGAGCGTGCGGAAGGGGGTATTATTTGTAGAAATTGTTCCAAAACCACCTGCTCAAGAATTGCCTCCTTTGTGCACTCCTCGGGTTGTATCCAGCGCGTACACAAGTCCAATAATCGATGAGCGAGGTCTCATCTTAGCGGTGTACTTCATGTTCCGGAACTGCTGCCGGTAGGTCTCTGGGGTCAGACCTAAGCCATCCAGTATGGCGGCTTTTACTTGTCGGTAGTCCATTGCCTGATCTGCTGGGAGACCCTGATATGAGGCCTGGGCTTCTCCTATGAGGAGCGGGGCCAAAGCAGTTGCCCAGCGATCTGTAGCCCAGCCCTGAGCTTCGGCAACTCTTTCAAATGTCAGTAAAAAAACTCTGGATCCTCGTTCGGCGCCATTTTCCTCCAAGAGTATCGGGGGTCTGTTTGCAAGTTCTGGACTGGCAGACCCTTGGAAATGGGTCAGCAGCTTGGCAATCCGCTCATCTTGTGCTGCCTGTAGTCTTTCATCTCTCTCCGCTTGCAGCCGGGCCTGCTCCTGCATTAACTGTCCCTGCTGTCTGGTCTGCTCACACAGAAACTCTTTCAACATTTCTTCCATTGTTGTGTGTTTGTGTGTGGCCCTTTAACTGCAGGAGCCTTTTGAAAAAATCCCAGGGCTTCTGAACACCATATGTTGCAGGGTACATGCAACTACACACGCGGGTTTCTTGACAAGGCGTATTTATTTAGCCTTAAAAGATATACAGCACACAAAAACAAAAGTAGCTTTTCATCAGCAACAAAAGAAAAATGGCTTTTTCTTCAGCAGACAAAACAAAACAGTTTCTCTTTAGCAGACAGTGTAAAAATCAGGCAGCTACCCTTTTCTATGCAGGAGACAGTTCACAATTCATATACTTTCATAACAGACCTTGTATCAGTAATCTCTTCAGTAGCTTACTCCTCTCTCCTCAACAGCCAGCACCCATGTGTCTACAGCCTGGGGTTTTAACACACCTTGATTAGGCAGCTGGGACCCAACTAATTGTCCTGAGGTTCCCAGCTGAAGTTAACCTAGTCACTGCTGCACTGCAGACTAGACATAGGTTTTCCAGGCATATAGCTGGTGGCTTTTATTTACCCTGTCACAGTATGCATTTTGACTATGATGTCTCTGCGGCGGTTGGGGTCTGGTGATTTGCTCCTGCTCCTGCAGATCCGGGACCAGCTTCAGGAAAATCTTATTCAGGTATGCTTGTATGGCGTCCGGCAGGATTGTTTCTGGCACATTTCTGATGCAGATGTTTTGTCTCCTCTGTCTATTTTCCTGGTCGTCGAGGGCGTCCCTTAGCTCATTCACGAGGTTACCAAGCCTGTTCACCCCGTCCTCTGTTGTCGATTGAGTGTGACAGACCTCCTCTACCTTTGCTTCTAGTGTGTCAGCGCGTGCGGTGAGGCTATCAGCGTCGGATCTGAGGCCTTCTATGGCTGAAGCCAAATCTTCCTGGAACCCCCTTCTGATTTTATTAAATAGGGCCTCAAAGAAGTCTTTGTGCAGTCCGTGTTCAGGCAGTTCAAATTGGGTCTGCTCCGCACTTGTCCCGGCCTGGTCGGGGTCCGCGACGCCCTCTTGGGTCTCGGCGGCTGGCTCCATCTGGTGTGGCGCGGGTGCAAAGAACTTAGTGACCATGTTTTGGGTCCGCTTGTTCTTTGGCAGCATTGCGCCTTCTTTGGGGGCCGTCTCTGAAAGTCTGATAGTCCCCTCTTTATTATTTTTATTCCCTTTTATTTGAGGGGGGGGGAAGGTGTGAGAGTGTTGCGGAACTTCTGGGGTGTTTCTGGAGCTGCTGAGTAGTTATTTATTTATTTGGCTCAATGCAGTGTTGCTGGGGAGGTAGGGGGTTGTGGCACCCCGAGGCTCAGACAGCAGCTGGAAGTTGGTCGTTGGGACAAGCAGCCGTATATCTCTTTAAGGGTAGCTGGTGTCTCAGTGGAGTACTCCTTTAAGATAGCCGCTTCCTCCCCTGCCGCCACGTGGTGGGACTCGCAGTTCCTGCAGCCAGGGGGTACTCTCCCCTGCCGGGATCGCCTGATGGGGGTATGGGTATTCATTTAATTTATTCTGGGGGAGGGGGGCAAGCGGGGACCGGGACCGCAGCAGAGAGATGCTGATACTGCTCTGGCTTCCCCTCGGGGCCGCGGGAGGCCGCCGCGGGCGCACTTCAAAGGCAGCGCGCTCAGGGGGGGATCCCCATACCCCGCAGTTAGTGCGGACTCCGTGGGACGCCCGGAGCTTAGCCCCACCGCCTCTCCTACCTCCCGCACCGCTCCTCCAGGCGGTTCCTCTTACTTTTTGCGTGAGTCAGGGGGAGACTTCCACCGGGGGTCGGGGCTCACAGGAGGCCTCCCAGAGCGCCGGCAACCCCTCTCCAAATTGCCGGAAAAGGTCCCTCTTGTGCCCAGCTGGTCTTAGGGGTTCAGGACTGTAAGGTTTGTGGGGGGATTTGTTTATTTAAATGCTTTGTCTTGGGTAATACATTGGAGGGGCCCTGGATCAAGTCTCTCAGGCAGCCATTCCTCTTGACGTCACTGGAAGTCTCTCCCGGCGGATCCTTTTTGAAGCTATTACCGGTCACCACAGTGACTGGAAGGTATTTACTAAAATGCACCAACACCGGTCAACAGGCGCTGATCCCGCCTTAGGGAACACTCTTTGGGGACACTAATCGGAGTGGCCAAAGGACTGAGCTTAAATATATATTACAGTACATGGACACGGTGTGGGAGCACGCGGTGATGGGACAGAGACATTACTCTTATGAGAGTGGCCGAGCCACTAGTGTTATAGTATAGGTTAATTGATGTGTTATATGTGTTCTTGCCATGATTATGCAATAAGGGTTATCAGTATGTTCCAGTAAACAATTCCAATCATATGTGTGTTACTATTGTTCTTACCCAGGGGAATCTTACGCAATGGGGATCCTGGGTAAGTGGAGGCGCTGCCGATAAGATAACTATTACCCCATGCTCCCAGTTAGCGGAGGCTCAGATTGCCTGGAGCCCACAGGTGTGTCCAGTACCTGTAGTCACTCTAGAGCGTAGGAAAGAGGGCTACAGGGATAAAATAAAAAATGGGTAACTTAAAAATATCTATTGAAAAGATAATTAAATTCAAAATTGGTTAAAATGCCCAAATCCTTTCCTTCAGAAAGAAGAGTTTCTAATTTCTTTTTAAATGCTAAACGTCCCCCAAAATTTTATGAGCTTCTTGAAAATAATCTTGGATATTCATTATTACAGTCCCCCCACCCTTGTCAGCCTGTTTAATGACTATATCCTTGTTGGATTTTAATTCCTTCAGTGCCTGATTTTCTCTTACTGTTAGATTAAATTTTCTTTTCTCCTCATGCTTAGACTTCTCAAACATTTTTTCAAAGTCGCTGACTACATCTGGTGGAAAGTATCCACAAAATTTCCCTTGCAGTTGTAGGGATAGAGGGTGGTAGTAGGCTTAAGTTTTGAATGTATAAACCTATCCTTCTCCACCACTGTCTCTCTCTCTCCATCATCATGGAAAGGTTCCACTATCTGTTTATGAAAATATCTCTTAAGTGTCAGCTTCCGCAAAAATTTACTGGCATCAATAAACAACTTGAATGTATTGGGTCCCTGAGAAGTTGCAAAATGTAACCCCTTACTAAGTACTGCAGTTTGATCAACTGTTAATGTGGTGTCACTTAAATTAAAAATACCTGTCGGTGCAGCTATTTTTTCTTTTTGTTTATGCCGCCTACTTCCCCCTCTAGTGCCTCTTCGCTGCTGCTTTTGCGCCTCAGCAGAGATGCTATTTGAGACACTTCTCTCAGTGGTGAAAAGCGGTTTTTAGAAAACCATTTTTCTTTCCATTTTTCCATTTTTCTTTCTGCCCTTCCTCGCTCTTCCTTGCATTGATAAGATGGAAGATCAATACACTTCACTGTTCTCCAAAAGGAGTAGTAGGAATGTCAATTTAGAATTGATTTTCTCAGATGATTTAGACTCTTTTAAGGAGAGAGACATGGATTGTATGAATGAGAATCTAGCTATACTAGAGAAGTTATTAATCACAGAAACTCACAAACTGTGGGACATGGCCACTTTTGAGCAGTATCTCCAATCTGAACGTATCCCACGGGGTCTTAGACTTTTAAAGCAGCCCACATTTGATTTAGAGGATGGAACTTTTTTAGGAGCATGGAATAAGATACTAGATGATTGCTCATTTGAGTTAATGAGACTCATCATAACTCACCATAAAGGGACATTGAATAGGATTGACAGTAATGTCAATGAGTTAAAAGACTTTAGAGCCATTCGTGGACTCTGAGCAATATATAATACGGGACAAAGAAATACAGTCTAAAATTGAAAGTCTAGAAGATTGTATTAAGACGATTAAACGCAAAAAATTTAGAAGGGATAAAGAGGATTACATTAAAGATCAAGTAAGATCTTGGTCAAAATGTAATGTTAAAAGTGATCCTGAAGCTCAGACTTTCAAAAGTATTGAAATACAGGATGTCCCACGCTGTGCTGAAACTGTAATACAACAGAAGAAGGACAGGGTGGCACATACACCTATTAATAAATCTAGATATACTAATAAGACACATCAAGATGTACGAGATTACAGATATGGCTTCAATCCCAACATAAGAGACAATGGTTATATTCCATATGAACGGAGGGACCATGATAATTTTGTTAGAGATAGATCTTATGATCATCAGCAAGATTATGGATATGGTCCCCATAGATGGGATGGAAGACAGGAGAAAGGTTTTAACAAAAAGAAGAGTTTTTTAAAGCATTTTAATCACCCGTCCAGGTTTGATTCAAGACCAAAACAGAGGTGGGGTAAGGGGGACTTTAGAGGATATCAAGAACCCCATAGTAATTTGGAGTACCAAAAACCACATTTTCTTTGGACCAAAGATAAGAGTGATATGGATAGAAAGATTTCTGAATCCTCTGATTTTTTTTAAGGAAGGGCGAAATCCAGAGACTAAACTCTTGCGAGGAAGAGCAGAAAAAAAATGGTTTTCCAAAAGACGCTTTTCACCTCTGAGAGAAGTGTCTTAAATAGCATCTCCGCTGAGGCGCAAAAGAAGCAGCGAAGAGGCACTAGAGGGGGAACCGCACATTACTTACCATATTGAATTTTTTTAATTAATATATTTAATGCACTATGAGCGTTGTGCGCTGTGTTTTTTTGTCTATTTGACTAGAGGGGGAAGTAGGCGGCATAAACAAAAAGAAAAAATAGCTGCACCGGCTGGTATTTTTAATTTAAGTGACACCACATTAACAGTTGATCAAACTGCAGTACTTAGTAAGGGGTTACATTTTGCAACTTCTCAGGGACCCAATACATTCAAGTTGTTTATTGATGCCAGTAAATTTTTGCAGGAGCTGACACTTAAGAGATATTTTCATAAACAGATAGTGGAACCTTTCCATGATGATGGAGAGAGAGAGACCGTGGTGGAGAAGGATAGGTTTATACATTCAAAACTTAAGCCTACTTCCTTCTTCTTTCCCTACCACTGCAAGGGAAATTTTGTGGATACTGTCCACCAGATGGTAGTCAGCGACTTTGAAAAAATGTTTGAGAAGTCTAAGCATGAGGAGAAAAGAAAATTTAATCTAACAGTAAGAGAAAATCAGGCATTGAAGGAATTAAAATCCAACAAGGATATAGTCATTAAACAGGCTGACAAGGGTGGGGGGACTGTAATAATGAATATCCAAGATTATTTACAAGAAGCTCATAGAATTTTGGGGAAGTTTTAACGTATCGGGTCCTCAGGAGTGACCCCGCCTTAGCATTTAAAAAGAAATTAGAAACTCTTCTTTCTGAAGGAAAGGATTTGGGCATTTTAACCAATTTTAAATTTAATTATCTTTTCAATAGATTTCCTAAGTTACCCATTTTCTATTTTATCCATAAGATTCATAAAAGTTTACAGAATCCTCCAGGGAGACCTATAATCTCCAGGATTGTTTCCCTCTCCCAAAATTTGTCGGAGTATATAGATCTATATCTACAGAAGTATGTGATCAAACTGCCTTCCTATATTAGAGATACCATGCATATAATAAACTTGCTGGATCAGATGGAATGGCAGGATGACTACTGCTTTGGGACTTGTGATGTTACTGCTCTCTATACAAGTGGAAAAAAAGTTATATCAGTGGCGCTCAACACTGTAATAATCAAAAACAATTCTGATAGATAATATAGAATATACAACCAGAGCCACGGAAATCGCCCGTCCGAATGGATGCTCCACGTGGTAAGGGTGAACATGTAAATATACAAAGAAATCAAATCATAGCATAATACTGTAAAGCATACACATAAATGAACAAACAACACTTAACAGACGCTGAGAACAACAGGTAACTAATCACAATGGCATTTAATATGGCATATCATTAATATCATAAAATACACTTATTACACATAAAATAGTACATAAAAACATATATTAGGTTCAGGCAAGAATCTCCAACTCGGGTGGGGGTACCTGCTTACCGAAAATAAGATGTTATCAGGCAATGGATAATTCAAAGAGTATCCCCTCTTATGGATAGCTGCTGCTGCTGCTGTTGTTAACACCTGGGCTCAGACGAGGAGTCTCTTATTGGCAGGGACAGGTTTTTCCAGCCATTCGGACGGGCGATTTCCGTGGCTCTGGTTGTATATTCTATATTATCTATCAGAATTGTTTTTGATTATTACAGTGTTGAGCGCCACTGATATAACTTTTTTTCCACTTCCATAGCCTGACTAGGGGTCAGGGTTATATCATAGGCTGCCAGCTCACTGTGGGATATAGCGCTACCTATTTGTTTTTTCTGCTCTCTATACAAGCATTAACCATGTGCAAGGTATAGCGGCAGTAAAACAGTTTCTCCAGCGGGATAAGGATATGGCAACTGAACTAGCGGATTTTATTATTAATGGTATAGAATATATTTTAAGCAACAATTATTTTTGGTTTAATGACCGCTATTATTTACAAATTTGTGGTACGGCCATGGGGACCAGATTTGCCCCGAGCTATGCCAACCTGTTCATCGACCTATGGGAGGAGAGGTATGTGCGGGTTGGCAGTGAGCTCGCGGCGGGTCTGGTCATCTGGCACAGATTTACTGATGATATTATTTTTGTCTGGAAAGGGGAGCAGTCCACATTTTTGAATTTTATTGCTAGGTTAAACTGCAATCCGTTGAACCTTAAGTTCCCTCATAATATCAGCAGACATGAGATCCAATTTTTGGATCTCAATCTGTTTATTCAGGATGGTAGAGTGAACTGTAAAACCCACTTCAAGTCAGTGGACTGCAATACGTACGTACATAAGAACAGTTACCATTTGAATAGATGGTTAAACAATATCCCTAAAGGACAAATAAGTAGGATCAGAAGGAATTGTACCACTGATCAGACTTATTTTGAACAGGCCAACATCCTTAAAGAGAGTTTCTTGGAGAAAAATTATGATTCTAAAACATTGGATAAGGTGATAGAAGGGGTAACTAATATGAATGGGAGAGATCTATTACAGCTTAAAATGAGAGTTAAAGATATGTAAAATGTCATCCCCTTTATAACTCAATATAACCACAAATCATATGAGGTAAGGATGATTATTGAAAAACATTGGCCAATTTTACAACAGGACTATATTTTGAAAGCGATTCTGCCTGGCAAACCTCTAGTTTTTACAAGAACTGCCAACTTGAAAGATAATTTGGCCCCTAGCTCTGTAAGAACTAAGCATGGAAAACCAGCTATAGGGCAACAAACAACTTGGTTGGAGGGAAATCCTTTGGGATTTTTCACATGCACAGATTGCACAGCATGTAAATTTGGCATCAATAAAAGTAAAGATTTCACCTCTAAACATATGGGTGAGATTTTACAATTTCCAGCTTAATAAACTGCAGCACTGATTTTGTGGTACAGTATGTGGGCCGCACTACAAGAAAATTAAAAACCAGGATTTTAGAACACGTGAGGAATATAAAGAAGGGCTTGGAGTCACAATGTTTCATTACATTTTAAAAATCACCATGGTTCAGACCCAGTGAGTCTCAAGTTTATTGGAATAGAATTTGTTCCAAGACATTGGCGTGGTGGGAATAGAGTGCAAACTATTTCCCAGAAGGAAAGCCTCTGGATTTACAAGTTAAAAACTTTGAGACCTCTGGGTCTGAACGTTGAATTTGACATCAATGCATTCCTCAAGTGATGGTTCAACGTTTTCTTTGTTCCTCTCCCCTTTTTTAATTTCTTTTTTTAAAGTCCTTTTTTAAGTCTATTCCCATTTTTTAACTCCATTCCCTATTATTAACCCCTCTTTTTTAGCTATTTTTATTTTATTAGCTATACAGCCTTATTTTATATATATTTATCATTTTATTTTTATTTGATGTAGTCTTTTTTGCTTCATTTGCTTAATTGTCCCGGTCTAGTATAATTGCTGACATTGAATCATCAGTGAAGAGTATTGAGTAGCTCTATTATGAGTTGTCTGTTTTTAACCCTTGTTGTTTTTTACTAATCCATGCTGTTTATGTGTTTCAGCATTCTCCGCACATACTTTTTCAATTTTGGAATGATTATTATGTGTAGGATGAGACAGGGTGTTTAGCATTTGTTTAATAATATTTTATATCAATTGTATAAACTTCTCTGTTATTGCCTACAATCCATGATAAAATCTTGTTTTATTTTATAGCACTAGCTGATATACCCGGCGTTGCCCGGGATGTAATTCCGTAATAGATAGTATTATTTATAAATAGGGGAACAATAGGATCACTATTTGGTGGAAAGGTGGTATAATGATGTTGAAAAGAAACATGGAAGAAAATCTAATACGATGTGGTTTAAAAATGGTTTATTGTAAAAACACCACAGTACAATGTATATTTTGGTGACATAAGTGATGTAAAAATGTGAGGTGTGTGTCCCGCTAGAGTGTGAGCGGGTGTGAGGCGGCGGGTGGGTGTTCAGTACGGGTGGCGGGTGGGTAGTGAGTGATGGCTTTGGGTGGGGCTACCGCTAGAGTGTGAGCGGGTGTGAGGTGGCGGGTGTCTGGTGAGTGCGGGCGGGGGCTGGTCAGTAATGTGTGCATAGGGGTGTGAGTGCGGCGGGTGGGTGTGAGACAGAAGGCGCCGGGTGAGTAGTGAGTGGGTGCGGCAGCTGGTCAGTGATGTCGGTGCATAGAGGCGGCAGGTGTGTGTTGAGTGTGGCGGGTGGGTGAGAGGCGGCAGGTGTGTGTTGAGTGTGGTGGGTGGGTGAGAGGGGCGGCAAGGAGGGGTAGGGGGAAGGGCGGGGTGTCACTGTGTCTGTGTGTGTCTGTCATGTGTGTGTGTCTGTCGTGTGTGTGTCTGTCATGTGTGTCGTGTGTGTGTCATGTGTGTGTGTCGTGTGTGTGTGTCATGTGTGTGTCATGTGTGTGTCATGTGTGTGTGTCGTGTTTGTGTGTGTGTGTGTGTCGTGTGTGTCTGTCTGTCATGTGTGTGTCTGTCTGTCATGTGTGTGTCTGACTGTCGTGTGTGTGTCTGTCTCTGTCATGTGTGTGTCTGTCATGTGTCTGTGTCTGTCGTGTGTCTGTGTCTGTCGTGTGTCTGTGTCTGTCGTGTGTGTGTCATGTATGTGTGTGTCGTGGGTGTGTGTGTCGTGTGTGTGTCATGTGTGTGTCTGTCTGTCATGTGTGTGTCTGTCGGTCATGTGTGTGTCTGTCTGTCATGTGTGTGTTTGTCTGTCATGTGTGTGTCTGTCTGTCATGTGTGTGTCTGTCTGTCATGTGTGTGTCTGACTCTGTCATGTGTGTGTCTGACTCTGTCATGTGTGTGTGTCTGTCTCTGTCATTTGTGTGTCTGTCGTGTGTGTGTGTCTGTCGTGTGTGTGTGTCTGTCGTGTGTGTGTGTCTGTCGTGTGTCTGTGTCTGGCATGTGTCTGTGTCTGGCATGTGTCTGTCGTGTGTGTGTGTGTGTGTCGTGTGTTTGTGTGTGTGTCTGTCGTGTGTGTGTGTCTGTCATGTGTGTGGTTGTCACTGTATGTGTGTGTGTGTCACTGTGTGTGTCAGGGGGGAGGCAAAAACGGAGCTGGGAGGGTCAAAAACGGAGCTGGGGGGGTCAAAAACAGAGCTGGGGGGGTCAAAAATGGAGCTGGGGGGGGGAATACTCATACGTCTCAGTTAAGCCTCCCCCCCAGCAGTAGCAGCAAGAGCACCATGGAGCATTTTGTCACCTCAGGCAGCAGCAGCAGTGTGACCAGGGTCCTATGGGTTAGAGCGCACCGGCCAATGAGAGCCACGGGGGGGGGGGGGGAGGGCAGACACACCGTCCAATGAGAGCCGTGGGAGGGCGGGCGGACCACCGACCAAGCAAATGGTCTCCAGACACTCACAAACAAGATTTTTCGATGATATAGATATTGTGAGTTTTTGTAAGCAGATTGTTTAATTGTATTTTATATATTGTATTAAAGATTTGTATGACTTGTTTTTAGTGCATTCAAGTAGGGAGATGCCTGGTGCAATTCAGCACAGGTATTGCCAATAAGAACAAGCATTACCATCTCTGCTAATTACTAGCTCACTATGTAGGATCCAGCTGAGGTAGTTCTATTTCCAATGCCTAGTTTGGTATATACAGTAAGTGCATTCAAGTTAGTATTGAACATGACCCCAGATGAAGTCCAGTGGGACGAAACCGATTGGGCTTTTTTGATGCTTTGAGGCCACCGTACCCAATCTCCTGAGAAGCCCTGATTGGAAGGAGACTGCTGAGACGACCATGACGTGGCAGAGTGCCCCCACTGTGGGTGCGAAATGCTGGTGGAGGCAATCGTGGTTTGTTCCTGACTGAGAAGTGGAGCGGTCGCATTGGGAGCTGTCATCTAAGGAGAAGGGTTGAAGTGCGCCCAAAGTCACTTCTTGTTTACTTACCAGCAGGGAAAGTGTGAGTGTGTTACCATTCCCCTCTGTGTTGTCTGCCATCTTAAGTAAATGATAATGCACTGTACTCTTCCCTGAAGCCCCACTTTATGCAAGTCACATGAGCCCTGAGGAAGCGCGCCGGCTGGCGGGACCTGTTCTGGAGCAGGGGGAGGCTAGTGGAGAGTGCTGCCGGAGCGCCCGAAGGAAAGTAAGTGCAGCCATTGTCATAAAGGAGCCATCTGACCCCCGCGTACCCCCCTCCTTCTCAGGGCGCTGTTAGGCAGTAAACACATACCTCTCACTCCCCGGAAGCCTGTCACCCACCCACCCAGTCAGTAACCCGTCACCCAGTCAGTAACCCAGTCAGTCAGTCACCCAGTCACCCAGTCAGTCACCCAGTCAGTCACCCAGTCAGTCACCCAGTCAGTCAGTCACCCAGTCAGTCAGTCACCCAGTCAGTCAGTCACC
>WSYH01003316.1:0-15655 GCA_036426205.1 Ascaphus truei
GTGGCGCACTGCGACGTGGCAGCACTGTGACGTGGCGGCACCGCGATGTGGCAGCACTGTGATGTGGCGGCACTGCGACGTGGCGGCACTGTGACGTGGTTGCAGCTTGAAATTTTTTGGCCAAAGGATTTAACTGGATGACCCAAACTTCTGAGAAAAACAAATAGTACTAAATAATTTGCCCTATCGGATGTGGCATCGGGGTCTCTTTGTCTCTTGCGGTGTACATTAGGTGTACATTAGGTGTACATTAGGTGTACATTAGGTGTACATTAGGCCACTATCCCATTAATGCGCCAATTGACACACAGATATATACATATATACCCGGCCTGTCTGAGACATGCACAGGAGCACACAGTAATATTCCCATTTGCTGTATGCTTTCCGGTGGAGGGTTTTTTGTCCTTTTTTTTACCGACCATAACTTAACTCAGCGGTGCGCAAACTGTGGGGCGCCGGGATCGAGCAGGGGGGTGGGGGCGCGAGGCGCCACGAGATCAGGCATGGGTGAGCACGGAGTAACTTTGCGCGTCCCTGACTAACTGTGGTGGATACCTATCCAAGCTTCTAATTGCAAAGCCAGTATAACCAGCCTCACACTGATGAGACCCAAAAGGTTGAAACAGCTGTCTGTGGGTGAGTTACTATCTTAACCCAGGCTGTGCTGAAAAGCTGTGCAATGCAGCAAGCATAAGCTTATAGGGGTCCATGTCAAAATGGATTTGAAGCAAAAGGTGGCACTGTGTGCTCATTTGCATCTAATTTCCCAGAATCCCTTGCTGCAGTGGAAGCGCTGTATACTGGGCGATAATGGTGAAAGGCGTGGTTGCAGACCTGTCTAAGACATGCAAAGGAGCACATAGTAATATTTCCATTTGATATATACACACACAAACACACACCGCTATTCAGGAAAAAATGGAACCCTTTCATTTTTCATTATATCTTATATAGGAAAAAACAGCCTCTAGGGAGGAAAGTGGAGCACAGCGCAGGGACAAATAGCAGGAACCAGCACACCATAGGTTAAAAGAACTAAAAGGCTTAGCCCGAAACGCGTCAGAGTGGGTGGTTGCTCCTTTCATGGTGTCTCCCCTAGTCGCTCAATAAAGTAGTTCTTTTAACCTATGGTGTGCTGGTTCCTGCTATTTGTCCCTGCGCTGTGCTCCACTTTCCTCCCCAGAGGCTGGTTTTTCCTGATCTTCAATCAAGTTGGATGCACGCTTATACGGAGTTCCTGCTGTTCGTTTTCATTCCATACAAACAGTGAGTGTACTGTGGTATTACTTGGCTGGCTTCTGACTGTCTCATCTATATGTTCTGTGATCTTATCTGAGTGTGGTTGGTTAAAAGGGGACCGTCTGCCATTGGTATTTGTGTCCCCCCAGTACCCTATAAATCCCACTCTATGATTTAAGCCTTTATCATTGGTGGTCACGTGTTCATGAACTATAGATTTGGATGACAACTCATGTCATTTCTCCTATCAAATATATTGGAGCAGCTTCACTAAGACTTTTATACCCAGGATCAAGACTACTGATATCCGTTACATCTGGGACTTATTGGAGCTATATGATATACCTGTGAAATATCTCTGTTGCACCATGATTGGACTCTATGTCCTGTCTTTGTTATATCTTATATATTTCTCGCTCAATCCCCATGAATATTTGCACAATTGTAGGTCTGTTCTGTAAATTAACACTATATAAAAAGCACAATGTACATAATCAACTGATGTTAACTAGATTGATGTCACTGTATTATGTGAACAAACACCAGACATTGAGCTTTTCTTTCGTAGTTCAGAAATGTGTTAAAGTGTTGTAATCTAATCTGAAACACGAAGATTTCTATAAAGTTTGCGTTCAAGGTGTGTGCTCAAAATTTCCCCCCTGTCCGAAGACGAGAACGCTGCTGTCTGATTGTATAATGGATAACGCGCTGATCCAGCTGCTCCCGCTGCTCCCGCTGCTCCCGCTGATCCAGCTGATCCAGCTGATCCAGCTGATCCAGCTGATCCAGCTGCTCCCGCTGATCCCGCTGCTCTCGCTGCTCCTGAACGATACATTGTTTTATGAATTCGTTTTTTCAGTCCTCTTAGCGACCGTCCTTTATCAGGAAACATTTTATTGAAGTGTTTTGGACCATAATTCTGTCTCAAGCAAATTATAACGTGCTTATCTTCTTCGCTAAACACCATTTTGTAACTTTGCACATGATGTAGTCATCACAACGTCACCAATTTCAAAGAATATTTATTAGATTATCAAATAATTATTAAATATAATAATCTACTGTGACAGACCTATTATTGCTAAAATTGTCATCAAAATTGAGTGATTTTTCTGTGTTTTTCAAGTTATGGCGAAAAATAAAAGGGGTGTGCGTGTGCGTGCATTGTATATAAATAAATATATATATATATATATATATATATATATATAGAAATATGTTATCTATAGGTATGCATAGACAAGTCTGATGATAATTTGTTAACATAGGGTTTATTCCGTAAAGAATGCAAACTGGGGGCACGCAGCATCGAGGAAGATGGGAGCACTCTGAAGCAGCTTCGCTGACTCTGCTATGATCGCGGATGATTTAGCCCTCTAAATCGGCTGAAATTTCTTGAAAAGACCTTATGTTATTGTTTCAAGCTGTGAACCCTATAGAAGAGCGGAAATATTTAATGTAAGAGGTTTAGGCTGCTATTTGAACCAAATGCATTTTCCTGTTTCCCAAATGCTGTTTATAAAAGGGGTTGGAGTTTAGAGGCTGAGGTTTGGAGGAATCAGCATGGAGGAGTCCTCCAACTGAGTTCGGAGTGTCCAGAACCCCTCGAGGCTTGGGGATCGAGGGACAGATAGGGAATATTTTGGTAGATTACTTCAGGTTAAATAAAGGCTCAGTTGAAAGACCGTCCATCCTCTGGGAGGCCCATAAGGCCTCAATTAGAGGTCAATTTATTTCAATAGCTTCATATAGGAAAAGAACTAAAAAAATTAAACAGGGAAACTTATGGCAAAAATAATTGAACTGGAACAGGAACATAAATCACGGCCATGCAGGAAGACTTAGAAGCTTCTTTGCCAGACTAGAGAGGAATTACATAAATTAAGATTGGAAGACACAGAGAAAGCATTAAAATGGACTCGTCAGACCTATTATGATAAGGGTAATAAAGCAGATTAGCTGCTCGCTAGCAAGTTAAGAGGCGTTAAATCTAAATCGCAAGTCTCAGCGATAAAACGGGGTAACGGGGAAATCACATATAACCCTTTCCAAATTGCAGAGGGATTTTCTAAATACCATAATAATTTGTATAATCTGGACTCATCAGACCCCAATTTCAATAAAACATCCAGTGAACAAATAGTTATTTATAGACATGCGAACTCCCAAAGCTGTCTGCGGAAGAATCGGAGGGACTCAATGCTAAAGTAAATATTTCAGAGTTAAAGGAGATTATTAAAGGTCTGAAACCCTCAAAATCCCCAGGGACAGATGGATTTTCAAATTTATACTATAAAAAATATTGGGGAATTTTAGCATCATATCTTTCATATATGTTCAATAGTTTTTTATCGGGTTCCCAGATTCCCACGCAAATGTCAAAAGCAAATTTAGTAGTGATACCTTAGGAAGGAAAAGACCCAATGAGTTGCGCTAGTTACAGGCCAATTTCACTGCTTAATACAGATTTAAAAATGTATAGTATAATTTTGGCGAATAGATTAAATCCAATCCTGCCCCGCCTAATTCATAACAATCAGGTAGGTTTTATAAGTATGCGTCAAGCCTCGGACAATACACGTAAGTATATCAATATAATTGATTATATACAGTCTTCTAAACCCAAAGCAATGTTATTGAGTTTAGACGCCGAAAAAGAGTTCGATAGAATTAAATGGGATTTTCTGGATAGAACTATGCAGGAATGTCTTTTCCGGTCCATTTTTAAAGGGGGTCCAAGCCCTATATGATGCCCCAATAGCTTCTTTGAAAATGCCAGGGGGGGAGTTAAACCAAATTAACATTAGTAATTACACCAGGCAGGGTTGCCCATTATCTCCCTTGCTTTTTGCGTTAACAATTGAGCAACTTGCAATTAAAATGATGGAAAACCCTAATATACAGGGTATCAAGATCGTCCAGAAAATTTTCAATTATCTTTGTTTGCCGACGATATTATTTTGACAATTTCTAATCCTCTGACTTCTCACCCCAATTTACAAGAAGAGCTTTCCAGGTTTGGTTCGTTCTCGGGCTATAAAATTAATTCGGCCAAGTCAGAGGCTGTTAATTTAACTTGATCAGATATTGAGGTAAAAATAATCAATTAAATTTCAATTATCACTGAAAGAACATAAGATTTAAATATTTAGGGATCTTTCTCACAAAAAACTATCAATCTCTTTATAAATATAATTACCCAGAGCTTTTCACTAGAATTACATGGGATCTTTTACTATGGAGTGGTCACCAAATCTCCTGGATGAGCCGTATTATATCAGTCAAGATGAATGTCCTCCCAAAACTGCTTTACTCTTTTCAGACACTACCAGTCGCTATCCCGATAAAATATATAAGGGATTTACAGAATAAAATCATGCAGTTTATATGGCGTAACAAAACACCAAGAGTATCAAGATCAGTTATGCTCGCACCCAGAGAAAGAGGAGGTCTGGCGGTCCCTGATATTAGGAAATATTATTTACTGTAGCTTCCCATTTGAAACAGATAATTTTTTGGCATTCTCAGGAAAATCAATATCGGTGGGTAGATTTAGAAAATATATTTAATAGCGCCGGGGCTCTCCCGGCCCTTTGGTGGAATAACAAGCCAGCAAAAGGTTCTAGTCTAGACTTTTTTGATTCGGCAGTAATAACATTTTCTCCTAAAATTTGGCATAGGGTCAAAATTTATTATCAACTATTTTCAGCTCCCTCGAGATGTACCACTATTTTTGACAACCCAGACTGGGTGGGTCTTTCCCAGAGTGTTCTGTATTCGAAGAATTATGTAGAAAAAGAAACTGTGGGGTCTTATCTCAACATTGTACCAAGTTTTTATTTCTCGGAATTTAATGTTCCCGGCAACCACCATTATATGGATTAATGGGCCCACAATTTTCAGGTAGAAATTTCTTGGGAAGATTGGCAACATATTTGGGTCAATGCAACGAATACATCATTATGCACAATATCTAAAGAGAATATCTATAAAGTTATGTTCAGATGGTATCTGACGCCTCAGAGGTTGAGGCAGATTTATCCAGGAACCACGAATCATTGCTGGAGAGGTTGCGGTGGAGTCGCGGATATGGCCCATATCTGGTGGTTTTACCTCAAAATGCAGAGATTTGGGGGAATAGTGCAGAATTTGTTACAAGAAACTATTGGGATAAAAATCCCCCTAGACCCGCTTCTAATGGTCCTGGGCAAGCTGCTAGATAATTTAAACTAAAATATATCTAAATTATTGTTACATATTCTGACCGTGGCGAGACGTGCAATCGCAAGGCCTGGAAAAAGTCCCATTCCCCCTCCAGGAGAGAGATTATCTCGAGATTAAATGAGGTGCAATCTATGGAAAGACAAACAGCTTATGTGAGACATAACCCAAGAACATTTCCAAAAGTTTGGGAGCCCATGTGCTCTAGGGGGAATATGTGAATTTTTGGGTTACTGTGGACCGAGGGCTGTATTTTCTCTCAGAGAGTTGGTTACTCTGTGTAATGTGTGGAGTTGTGGTTGTCTAGCGTCGTTATATTTTTTGTTTTTTGATACCGGTGTTACATTTGCGGTACCTATCCCTCCCCTCACCCCCATTTTTTCTATTTCTGTATCCCTTTCCCTATGTTTTTCTAAAAATGTAAATAAAAAATAAGTTACAAAAAAACAAAAAAAAGAATGCAAACTGTACTTTACATACTAAGCTTGTTCACTTAACTCATTCAGTGTCAGAGGGGCCGGTGACACCGCTGCGAGATGCAGGCGCCCCTGGCTATGTAGAGGTTAAATTTTGAGTTTACCATGTTGTGGAGAGGAAATATGTCCATCATTTTCCTAGAGGCTTCCAGACAATAAAATATCTGTTGGTAACATGGCTGATTTCAGCTGCAGAAGATCGCCACTCGATCAGTTGTGTTCATAGCCAGAGGTGCCAATACAAGCATCGGAAACGGGTATACATGTGGGGGAAAGACGCCAGCTACCCAGCGATGCCAACAGACCATGTGTAACAAGTAAAAATGCTCTGCACACGCCTACACGCGTGTTGTGTGAACATATTCAAGTTTTTACATCACAATTGCTGATAATATAAAGATTTGGGAAGGTGTTTGCTGCATTTCCCAAAGATTGGGATTTTTATAGAAAAAACACTGACAGAATTCATTAAAAGTGTAAACTGAATGGGTGGGATTTCCCAGCTGTGAGAGGTTACGTACTCTCAAACTGTTGTGTCAGTCACTTTTTAAAGGTGCAATTGCATGTGCTCTGCATCTAGAAATGGAGTTCTGTCACATCTTTCTCGCGATGTCCGAAGTGATACGTGCCTTTCTGTTCTTGCTGCGGCACTACACAAACACATACTGTACTAACATTTTAGGGAATTCTAGGATGATAAAAGTGTTCTACTAATAATTATTGTAAGTCGCTAGCAAAACATTTCAACTAAAGGGGCGAATTCAGGGAGTTTCTGGATGATTGCAAACAAGCTCCAAGCATTGAATTTAAAACTAAACATAAATTGCATCCTACCTTGTTATGATGACAAAGACTATTATATAATGCTGTTCATGGCATACTTGATTTGGTAATATTTCACTTTGGTTGTTCCAGTTTGGGAAGTAAAAATGGGCACAAGTGAGCCCGGGCACCAAGCAAAACCTGCATTAAAGAGCAACATATTCTCAATATTAATTGTCCCGCAAATGTACTCTTTTGGTTTTCAAAAGCAACAAACTTTCCTCATAAAAAAAATCTAATCCAAAAAGGGTCCGTGATTAAAGTGTTTAGAAAACAGACACAATCACTGCGAAACCAGAAGCACTTCTACAGTTTTCTCCAATATTGGAGGATTTGCAAGGTGTTGTGTTTATTAATTCTCCTTTTTCCCTGTGGGAAAATAGTAATAGAATGAAAGGATAAAAAGAGTAACTTGAGTGTGTGTTTTATAATATGTATTGTATTAGAACCCGCATGAAGAATAATACATAAATATAGTTAAATGTATATTTGATTAATAATTTTAAGGCTGTTCATATAATTGCTACATATCTCAATTTGTGTTTTAATTATCACTAATAATAAGGAATTGTTTACTGTGTCAGTTTTATTACTGTTATTTGTTTGTTAATCTGATAAATTATTAACCAAAAAAAGTATATGTATTGTACGTAAAATGAATATCAGATTATTTCCAGGAGCAGATTAAATACTTTACATTTTAATTCATTTTGTATTTTCAAGATGTGGTTATTTTACTGTAAAAAGAAAACGTTTGCGAGTCATTCAAGAAACACGGGAATTCTGCGCTGAACGATCTCATCGCGTATGAAGTATTGAATAGTATTGAAATATGTGTTGCTGTTCCCTCTGGCAGGACAGGGGTTAAACAAAGGGATTGGTAGGTTATCCTTTTGGTGCAAAACCCTCCGTATGGAAGTTTAAAATAACTTTAATTTTGATGCCCTCTTTAACAGTTAAAAAAATAGTTGTATTTCTGAGCACTCATGAGGGAGCAGAAGCTAAGTGATAAAGTATGATAAAACCTTTAGCATAATGACAGTAATTCAGCCTTTAACACTGAAAGCCATTATATCGCCTTTCAAGCTCAGAATCAGTCATAATTGAAATTGCAATTATTACTGTGCTTGTCTAATATAATAGACACCATATTTTTGTATTTACCCAACTGATAAGGGACTTTTAAACATAAGTGAGGCTGACAATGAAACAAAGGGTTCTGGTCACTGCATTACGTTTATTTAAATGTCTTGCAAATGATGCCAGCGTGAGAACTGTGTAATATCCCCCTGCACTTAAGCACACATATTTAGAAATGTGATCAATTAAATTAATAGTGAAGTATACATACAGTATTCATGCCTTCAAATGGGTAAATATGTTAAGTGTCATTAATTCCCTCAAGTAAAAACTTTGAGCTGCAACCAAAGTGAACATCGAGGCCACTGAATCGATACAAAAATTGGAAGCAACAAAAAGAACTAAACAACATTTTTTCTAAACAACATACAAAATGGGTCTCAGATCCGCTCCACAATTGTGGTTTCATTGTACCAGGACTGGCATGTTTGTTTGTCAGTACTTCCACCTCTCTATTTCCATGTAACCCCCTGTCTTCCAGAGAGGCCAGTTTCACAATGTGTAGCAAAGGAAGCTGCAACGGTCTTACTATAAGTGTCTTTAAAGCTCTGTGTAGTTGATGAAATTGGACCTACACTCGGAGATTTGTGGTGAGAAAGTCCTAGTCTGGTTATACGAACCAATGAATGTACGTATCCTGTCTATGGGACAGTCACTGGTTCTCTCAGATAATGTGGTGTGGCGCGATATCTGAGAAGAGGTGTGGAGTTCCTGCCCTAGTCCATGATATAAGATAACTCTTATACCCGGCACATGAACATAAGGTGACTGGCCTGAGCAAGGTTGGATAAAACAACCAAAATAACAACCTGTGCTAGAGACAACGTTACTTCCAATCGTTAGAATGCAGCAGAATTCTTGTCCAGCGCGGAGAAGACATCTTTATGGCCAAAGAGAGAAGGGACATAAATACCTTAAACTAAGTCATAATATTCCCATATTTGAGAGTGCATACCTACAGTACAAATACCAAGGTGTATTAATAGCAAGATGTATTACGTGTATATATAGTATTCAGTTATTACTAGTCTCTATTCATCTGCTATAGTGAAGTTCCATCCATAGTGGGTGATAAAATAAAAGACAAATGTGTTTGCCATTTCTGAAGTAAAAAGTCCTTCCAGTTTGGTCACTGGCGCCATCATGTATGATACATTTACTTAACATTTTTCAAAATTGTATCCATTTTGAAGCAAATATATTTAGTTTTTGACAAGAAAACCCCAACTTTGTTATCACAGACTCTTCATTATACATATTTTTCCCTTTGCCTTTCGCAGTGCATATTGCTGAATTAAGAGACATGAGGCTCGCAGTTCAGAAAAATTCAATTGAAATGTCTCCAACTGCTGATATTTATCTCATACATTAAAATTCACAGTCACTTAACTTTTTCAAAGGTTGCACTTTGCCTGCCAGATGGCAACATTAGAAGCTTTCAAGAGTATAAGAATGGAGCTTATAAGCAGCAGACAAGTAAAAGTTACATTCTTTTTAATGGTAAAAGTAGTTACTTATCTGGATGACATGCCAAATTTCAAATGAATTACCCTAATGATAATGAGGATTTGATCATTTTCTTGGGGCATTATTAAAGGACAAAGATATTTGCTGAACCTACCTTATATCTGGTGACCTCAGGAAGGAATATGACTATAATCTCAGGGACAGGGATGTATGAAGCTATTCAGACTCTTTAATGAATTACACTTTTAACCTTTTCTGCTAAGACACGATTCAATATACTCCCTGGCATGTGGGCTGGGTATTACGAGGAACATTTTTCACGTAGATTAGATCAGGATGCCGCTTATTGCTAAACTTAGTGACAGGGTGAGCCACATACTCCCTGTGAGTTCTTTGTTAAGGGTATGTGATTATATGTGGCAATATTTATAAATTCCCCACTAACACACTGTAAACATCGCATTGTATGACATTTTATTCTATGTCAAATCAAATATAGCATGCCCGAAGAGATATTCTGGTACTTAGCTAAGTGTATATTAGCCAGAATATGTTCTGCACTGCAGCACAGCCTTGTATACATTTTTGCCTACCTTACAGATTATTAGTACTCAGTACTGCTGTGTGCATCAGTCAGATACGCCTGTAGGAAGTGTAGCGTGTGTCAGAGGAAAAAGAGACCTCTGTATTTGGACGAGGTAACATCCATGATATTTCTGGCATTAAAGATTGAGGCCCATATAGCACCATTTAGTAAATATGGGCGTGTCCGATAATTGTGAATATTTATAGTTGCATACATATGTTGAAGTCACCGTGCACCTCACAACCTACCTGAGACTCTCAAAGCCGCCTCCAGTTTGTCATTTCAAGGCTCCCGCTGGCTCTCATTTTAATCTCGTCTGTAACTGTTACATACGCCTATAACATACAGTATATTATCTCTAACTACATGAAAGGTCTGTAAATATACAGTAATGTATAATTTCTGTTCATATAACGTAACCATGTATTGTCATCATAACTCTGTGCCCAGGACATGCATGAAAACGAGAGGTAACTCACTGTATTACTTCCTGGTAAAACATTTTATAAATAAATCCGGACAAAGCAGCAAAAAAAAAATAAAGAGTTAGAAGCTATTCTATATATAGGTACTCAGATTGCATATGAGACCCAGATTCTTCAGTGTTCTGGATGACTCTGCATCTCACCTCATTATTGGACTCAATAAAAAAACCTCATATGGTTCTCACATCTTCTCACATGGGAAGCCACCCCCCCACCCCCCATGCAGAATGACCCCCCCCCCCCACCCCCATGCAGAATGAACCCCCTAGATTTGTCCCACAGACACTGCACTGTGCACTTATAAAGAGGAAATTGTATCTGTTTTAAATGTATTATTTTTGACTCTGTGTTTTTTTTATTCCAGGACACACGTAACAATTTTGCATTAAAATAATGTGCCTTTCCTTGGAAAATGTGAATGTACACAAAATACATTTGAAAAGTTATCAAAATCTTCTGTTATGGCATAAAGATGAAAGGAAGAAATCACTGCAGGAAGCATTAACGGACTTGCCGTCTCCGATGCGGCACTGGACAGTTAAAAGACTATATAGGCAAGACATGTTATAATGGAGTAGGGGTGGTGATGCTGCTTAATGAGGCAGAGAGAAACGGGCTTGATTGCTGCCTGCTATTCAGCAGTGTAGGTTACATAAAGTCATTTAATGATTGGAATACAAGTTGTTCAGGATTAGCAAAATCCCTGAGCCATGAAGGTCTGTGTCATTAAACATCACACAACGTCAGTACCTGTGATTACGAGCAGCGCTGTCGGCTGGTGTGAACCCTAATGTACTGTCTGATACCGGGTCTCCTCCATGGACCCTCCCCAGCTGCAATGTATGGAAAACGGCATTTATTCGTTGCAGATCCCGCTGAGGACCCCGACATCTAACACATCTCTAAGTTATGGAAATTATATGGGAAGCGGTAGCATTTGCAGCTACTTTATAGTACAGGACAAGTGGACTTAAGGTGTATATGAGCACCCGACAAGCACCCTCTCTCCACCTTTAACATCCATCTTAAAAACATACCTCTTTAACAAAGCATATGGGTAACTCCGCTGGCTGATACTATATATCTTAAATGCACTGACCGTGGCCCAATGCAGACGCACTTAACAGAACATCCTCCTATCGCTGTAAGTTCTCCCTACTCACCACTTAGATTGTAAGCTCTTCGGGGCAGGGACTCCTTTTCCTAATGTTACTTTTATGTGTGAAGCGCTTATAACTATGTGTTATATTATTATGTCCCGTGTATCACAGCTGTGAGGCGCTGAGTACATGGATGGCGCTATACAGAATAAATAAATATATCTTACTATATATTTCTGAATGCATTGTATGTTTCTCTGTCTGTACTGTGTTCACTGTCCCTAGCGGCAATCTCATTGGTCCCTTGGCCCGCCCGCCCCCGCACACCTCTCATTGGCCTCACACACTCACCGCCCGCCCCCGCACACCTCTCATTAGCCTCACACACTCACACCACTGCTTCAGGCCCCCTTGGCCCGCCTCTGCACACCTCTCATTGGCCTCACACACTCACACCACTGCTTCAGGCCCCCTTACCGCTCACATTCCCCCCTCCCGGTGGCGGTCACTCTCCCCCGTCACCCGGACCGCAGCTCACCTTCCCCCCTCCCGGTGGCCGTCACTACAGGCCCCGCACCTTCCCCCTCCCGGTGGCCGTCACTCCCGTCACATGGACAGGCCCTGCACCTTCCCTGCGTTTCCTGCCGGCTCGCGCTCACAGGTGCAGAGAGGGCGCGTGCGCAGCGCTCACAGGCCCTGCACCTTCCCCCCTCCCGGTGGCCGTCACTCCCGTCACACGGACATGCCCTGCACCTTCCCTGCGTTTCCCGGCGGCTCTGCAGAGAGGGGGCGCATGCGCAGCGCTCCCCGGACGGGAGGAGGGAGAGCAGAGAAGGGCCAGGCGCGCGACAATCGGAGGAGCGCAGGAGAGAGGAGCGGTGCTGTGAGTCCTGGCAGAGGTGAGTTGGCTTTGTGTGTGCATGGGGAGAGGAGGGGGACAGTGTGTGTGGGACACCGTGTGTGAGTGGGGGGGGAGGGACAGTGTGTGTGTGGGGGAGGGACAGTGTGTGTGTGGATGTGTGTGTCTGAGTGGGATGGGGGGACAGTGTTGGTGTGGTGGAGGGACATTGTGGGCGATTGTGTGTGGGGGGACGTGTGGGGGAGGATTGACCAGTGTGTGCGGGGGGATGAGAGGACGTGGGTGGGGGGGTTGGTGGGGAGGTGGGGGCAGTGGTGTGGGGGGGGGTCATTGTGGTGGGGGAGAGAGCGGGGGAACCGTGTGGTGTGGACACAAAACCGTGTGTTGGGGGGGGGAGGGACAGTGGTGTGTGTGTGGGGGGAGGGACAGTGTTGTGGTGTGGGGGAGGGGGGACAGTGTGGTGTGTTGGGGTGGGGCAGTGTGTGTGAGGGGTGAAGTGGGTGTGGGGGATGTGGGGTGCCCGTGTGTGTTAAGTTGGGGGATGGGGGCGGACGTGTGTGTGTTGGGGAGGGTGGGACAGTGTTTTGTGTGTGGTATATAAGGGTGGACAGTGTGTGTGTGTGTGTGGGGGGGGGGGGGAACCAGTGTGTGGGGGAGGGGGGACAGTGTGTGGGGGGGAAAGGGGACAGTGTGACTCCAGGGCAACGCCAGGTCTCTCAGCTAGTACTTACATGTAACGGGTTTCCCCCCCCCCCAATCGCACATTGGCCCGGGTACTTTAATAACCAACCCCCATTACGTGTGTGTTTGGTGGTGCACCTGTAGGCAACAGAACTCCTGAGTCTCCCGCTTGATGGTAGTAGGGGATATCCAACAGGATAGGTAGCTGAGGTAGTGGGTGCGAGTTCAACTTACATCATGTGCAGCGCCTCCACCTCATCAGGGTCTATGCTTCCGCAGGGAGATGGTCCTGGTGAGGAACTCCTTCTTGGTGGTGCCATCCACTGCGGAGTAACTTCACACTCACACAGTGGGGGTATCGTTAACAAGGTCATCTTTATTGTGGACGGTGATGTAGCAGACTGCCCCATGCAGCTGCCGGCTCTAGCCGCACATCTCTCCGTGCTGAGACACTCGACTCCGTGTCTCCACACCACGAGGAATAGCATCTCGCCACGGAATACCAGTAGTATGGTACTCCTTTAACAAGTCCTGTGCATTTGCCAGCCTGGCACACTCCTCGTCCGAGGACTCTAATTTACAGTTCGGTCGGGGTATTCCAGTAGGGGACCGTCTATGGGCTCCTTTCCGGTCACCTCTCCGATGACTGGGCTTCTCCTGCTTGAGAAGTCGGTTTGACTCTGGCTCCGCGGGACCTGCACTTGCATTCCACAGTGCACCCGGAATATCCGCTGCCAACGTCGGGGTAGGATTTCTCATCCCCCCAGCTTGTACCGGCACAAAGGTGGTCATGGGCCACATATATTGCAGTCCACAATGAGGGCATCGAGCCTCACTGCCCATAGCTCCGCCAGGCAGTCTGCACTGCATGCAGAGACAGACCACTGTCTCCACACCCTCTATTCGGATGATCAGGAAGCCTCCTGGAGCCAAATAGGGATGGGTAGAGATCAAGGAACTCTGTTCCATTTTCTCCATTTGCTCAGCCATGGTCACCAACGGAAGCACTCGTCCGAGCGGTCTGTATTGATCAATGGCTCTTCGCAACTGAAGGGTAGAGGAGGGTTGCGCTGTCCTTCCCCCCACTTCCTCCATCGACATCCGGTGGAACTTTAGACCACTCCCCCTGGTTGAAACTAGGGGGAAGTCTCGCCGCTTTGTAGGCTAACCCAACACAGGGGCAGAGTGAGTCATAGTCCATGAGGGCGCGGCTCCAGCTTTCGCGCCAAACTCCCCAACTGGGTGGAGTTTCCTCGTTGCCGCCAATCCCGGCCAACAATTTGCAAATCGCAGAGTTGCAAGACTTTCTGCAGCTGGCCCACGCGGTGTCCCGGGAACGCGGGAACCGCCATTTTGGTAAGCACTGTCCTTCTTTATATTCGAGGTAGCATCTGGCTGTTTGTTAATTGGTGTGTAACAAAGTCCATTTCGTTCCTCCCATCTCGCAAGGCTGTCGTCCTCACTATTCTCAGGGGTATCATCCCGAGAACGTAGGCATGACAAACACGGCGCAGCCACAGCTTTCACGCCATTCCATAACAAACACACAAGAGTCTCTCCTGTAGCTTTTTCTCCTTCCTCGTCCCGGCATCCTGGACCTTCTGCTCTTTGCAGATCCTCCATTCCGACGGTCGCTTCTTGCTCACGGTATACTGGATTACTGTACATGGAGCTCCGCTCTGCGGGGCAGCTACCACATCCGTACAATAAACATGCCTTGTGCACCACCTCGTGTACCTAACATATGTCTAACTCGTTTTTGCACTACCTCAGGCTAGGCTCACTCTCTCAGTGTCTACTGTATCTCCTTCCTCCCAGTCTGTGCTCCCTTCGGTAAGTGATCTGGAATGGCTAGAGTACTCTGGGGCTCCCATGCAGTACTTGGGCGTCTACCTCTCTTAGTCAGCCTAGTGCAGACCCTCTCCAGGACACCTTACCTAGTTAACAAGCTCTCCCTTCTGGCGTCATACCCCTAGCGCTACCTCAAGGTGACTCGGACAGCTATAGCCCCTCTCCAGACCCACTAACTCCTCTCAGGTTCCCAGGCTACTCCTGCGGTTCCATCCCAACACAGCACAAAGTGGCAGCATACACTTTCCCTGTTTCCTAGCGTGTGCCTAGCAAAAGCCTGTCCTGTTGATTGGTATATATATCTCTCAGCAGCGCCTCTAATTGTAACGGGTTTTCCCCCCCCCCAATCTCACATTGGCCCGGGTAGACGGTAGACACCATAGACGGTGATGTAGCAGACTGCCCCATGCAGCTGCCGGCACTAGCCGCACATCTCTCCATGCTGTCCCTTCGCCAGGTACGCCCTCCCAATTTGGAGTGGGATCCCCTCTTCTCCTAGGGAGATCCTCTCTGTGCCAGGTCCCTGGACACAGAGTGGCTTAGACAGGCTGATTGGTCAACCTGGACCGCTAGTTACGTCACTAAGGTCACAAAGTGTTCCTACAATCCCTTATGCAGGACAATACAACTTCCTAACAGCTTTCCACTGCTGCAAGAACACACTGCTAGAACACTGTAACTAACTGTGTTGTGCCTTATATACTTCAGGAGGCAGGCGCATCCCT
>WSYH01003316.1:15664-32614 GCA_036426205.1 Ascaphus truei
TGGCAGCTACACTTCCCTGTTTCCTAGCGTGTTGCCTAGCAAAAGCCTGTCCTGTTGAACAGATATATATATCTCTCAGCAGCACCTCCAATTTAACGGTTTTCCCCCCCCAATCTCACATTGGCCCGGTACTTTAATAACCAACCCCCATTACGTGTGTGTTTGGTGTGCACCTGTAGGCAACAGAACTCCTGAGTCTCCCGCTTGATGGTAGTCGGGGATATCCACAGGATAGGTAGCTGAGAGTAGTGGTGTGCGAGTTCAACTTACATCATGTGCAGCGCCTCCACCGTCATCAGGGTCTATGCTTCCGCAGGGATAGGTCCTGGTGAGGACCTCCTTCTTGGTGGTGCCATCCACTGCGGAGTAACTTCACACTCACACAGTGGGGTATATCGTTAACAAGGTCATCTTTATTGTGGACGGTGATGTAGCAGGACTGCCCCATGCAGCTGCCGGCTCTAGCCGCACATCTCTCCGTGCTGTCCCTTCGCCAGGTACGCCCTCCCAAATTGGAGTGGGATCCCCTCTTCTCCTAGGGAGATCCTCTCTGTGCCAGGTCCCTGGACACAGAGTGGCTTAGACAGGCTGATTGGTCAACTTGGACCTCTAGTTACGTCACTAGGGTCACAAAGTGTTCCTACAATCCCTTATGCAGGACAATACAACTTCCTAACAGCTTTCCACTGCTGCTAGAACACTGCTAGAACACAATAACTAACTGTGTTGTGCCTTATATACTTCAGGAGGCAGGCGCATCCCTGATGTCACTATCCAGGGACTCAGAGCATACAGCCACTCCCCTCCATACATAGGGCACCTCACCATTGGATGAGGGAAAACCTCCATAACTACTGCTGGCATACCTGTACTTACCAGGACTTACTGCCAACAGAGAGGAAAGCAATACACCATTATTATGCATGGCTATATACATATAACCAAGTCTTCCATTTGAGCAAGTCTCCTGTAAGCTAGAATCAGTCATTGTATATTGGCGTGACGCCACAAAATCTTTCATGAATTTGCAGTTTATACGAACACAACTTAATAGTAATAATAATAGTTTGTTCTTGTATAGCGCTGCTAGTTTTATGTACACAACTTCCTGTCACTTTCCCAATAACCTCCCAATTTCAGGGCTCGGTCAGAGAGAAGGACACTGGTGGTTGTTGGATTGTGATGAAGTTTTCCAGGTTCCCAATAGTTCCATTTATTTAGTAATATTTTATTCCAGTGATTCGTTAAACCTATTGTAGCCAGAGTGAGTCATTTGTAGAAATGAAAGCATTGAAAGCTGGCACATACCTCCAAAACATAAAAATCATCATATATTGATATCTTTTCATGCATTTGCACTTCAGGATTACTGCTGAATATCAGTGTGGGTTAGTACATTGATAATGCTGCTGTTCTATTCATTCTCCAGCTTACAGTTCATTTTGTAAGGATGTCTTAACCTACTTTTTCTTTCAGTTGCATTTTGTTCAAGGCCAGTTTTTCCCTGTAAGCACACACACACACGCACACGCACACGCACACGCACACGCACACGCACACGCACACGCGTATATATATATATATATATATATATATCAAAAAACACAGTAGCGCCAAGAGATAAGGGGACAATAGTAGATTGTGATAAAACTATATCAGTCTTATTGTGGTAGAAAGAGAAAGCGACAGCTATATATATGTTAGAAATAGATACTAATCCACTCCTTGAAAGAATATTTCCAGTCCAATAGTTGTGCTTGAAATGGGTGTATGGCAGCTTTCATATGGGAGAACCACATCCAAAGGAATCTACAAAACAAAAAGAGAAAGCGCGCAGCCCATAGCGTAAAAAGCGTAAAATTTAATAAAAATATAATAAAAATATATATGGGGGCATTTGAATAATATCACCACCAAGGGAACAGCAAGAAGAAACCTCCACAGCAAAGGTGTAATAAGCGCTGTCAGCTGCTTGATAAAGTCAGTCATCTGACGAAATGCGTCAGGAACGCAGCGATGGCGATACGTCATCACTGTGGGGCGGCTGGCTTGTGACGAGCTTCCTCCCCTGCTGCACGGAGCTCCAGTGTCGGTTCGGATGAGAACCCACTAGTAGGAAGAGACTGACTACTCAGGACTTCCATATTGATCGTTATCACCCCATCCACGAGGTCTGAACTTTTGGACAAGCAGCTGACAGCGCTTATTACACCTTTGCTCTGGAGGTTTCTTCTTGCTGTTCCCGTGGTGGTGATATTATTCAAATGCCTTTTATACTTTGTCGTTTGTGAGTGAGCTTGTTTCCCTCCCCCATATATATTTTTATTACATTTTACGCTTTTTACGCTATGGGCTGCGCGCTTTCTCTTTTTGTTTTATATATATATATATACACAGTTAGGTCCGGAAATAATTGGACACTGACACAAGTTTCATCATTTTGGCTCTGTACGCCACCACAATGGATTTGAAATGAAACAACCGAGATGCAATAGAAGTGCAGACTTTCAGCTTTAATTTAAGGGGTTGAACAAAAATATCGTATGAAATGTTTAGAAATTGCAACCATTTTCATACACTGTCCCCTTATTCAGGAGCTCAAATGTAATTGGACAAATTAACACAATCATAAATAAAATGTTAATTTTTAATACTTTGTCGAGAATCCTTTGCAGGCAATGAGTGCTTGAAGTCTGGAACGCATGGACATCACCAAATGCTGGGTTTCCGCCTTTGTGATGCTTTGCCGGCCTTTACTGCAGCTGTCTTCAGTTGTTGTTGTTGTTCGTGGGTCTTTCTGCCTTAAGTTTTTTCTTCAGCAAGTGAAATGCATGCTCGATCGGGTTGAGATCAGGTGATTGACTCGGCCATTGCAGAATATTCCACTTCTTTGCCGTAAACTCATGGGTTGCTTTCGCAGTATGTTTTGGGTCATTGTCCATCTGTAAAGTGAAGCGCCGTCCAATCAACTTCGCTGAATTTGGCTGAATCAGACAATATATCCCTACACTCTTCAATGGGTCGGGGGGGGGGGGGGGGGGGGGGTAGTTTGGGAGTAAGAGTGGGGGGGGGGGAGGGGGGTAAGTAGCGGTAGGCTTCATGGGTGCGTAGGGAGGGAATATGCGACCTTCCACCAAGCGAAGTTCGCGCTCGGTGATGTGGCAGATGCAGGAGCCAGTGTCCAGGGAAGGTCCAGCAGCAGAAAGGTGCCTTTTAAGCATCGAGCAGGGGAAAAGTTGTACAAATCCTCTTCTGCTGAGTGTTTGGTCAGGAAAGTTCTGCAGCGTCGAAGGAGTGAGCGGATGAGGTGTGAAGGTGATCTCTGGTTCGGAGCGGTGGTTCTGTGTCGGGTAGGTGGGCTCTTCACTCGGGCCCCAGCGACTCAGGACCTGGTGTTAGCTGAGACCCGTGTGCGAGAAGGGGCAAGCAGGCATCGAGACGTGACTGGAGCTTCGGCAGGTGGGCCCTTCTAGGTGGGTTCAGATGTGGGGCAGGCGGAGGATGATGGGTTTGAGGATAGGGGGGTATGGGGGGGAAGGAGCGGGAGGGGGGGGAAGGGGGGTGTGGGGGGGAGGGGGGGGGGGGGGGGGGGAAGGGGGTGGTGGAGGGAGGGGGGGGGAAGGGGGGGGATAGGAGTGTCCAGGTGTGAGCATCCGTACAGCTGGGCTTGCTCGTCAGGCGGGCTGAAGGCTTTGTAACATGCCAGAAATGGGGGTCGCCTTTTTCTCTTTCCTTATTCTTCCCTTTTTTTTTTTTTAGTTGGATGGAGGGCAAAGAGGTAAGTTAAGGCCGCCTCTGATTTGCTAGTCACAGGGATACACAGGGGGTCTCTGCGGCTTCGGGACTTTCTGGATCTCTGAGGGGCATCTCTCGGTCTCGCGGGGGGGGGGAGATAGACCCAGTGACTTCGGGAACTCTGGGGATTCTTCAGGCCTGGAGATGGAATAGTAGCGGCCATCTTTGAGGACAACAAGCTTAAAGGGGAAGCCCCATCTGTATTTGATGCCTCTGTCCCTGAGGATCGTCGAGAGTTACTTCATCTCCCTGAGTCTGTCGATGGTGACCCTGGAGAGGTCCCCAAAAATTTGGATAGGGTTATTATCCATCTGGAGGTCGCGTATCCCTCTGCTGGCAGACGTGATTTTTTCATTGGCAGAGTAGGTATGTAACTTTACTATTACATCCATGCGGCGATTTGGGTCTGCTGATCTGTGGCCTAGAGCACGGTGCACCTGGTCCATCTGAGATTTCGGGGACCAGTGTTAGGAAGGTTCTGCGGAGGTAGCCCTGGAGGGCGTCAGGAGAGAAAGACTCGGGGATGTTTCTTATGCGCAGATTCTGTCTACGCTCTCTGTTCTCCTGATCCTCCGGGGCGTCTTTGAGCTCATTTACAGCATGGCCTAGTCTAACCACTTTGTCTTCTGCGTTTGACTGGGTCAGGAGGACCTCCTCCATTTTGGTCTCCAGTTCTTCTGTGCATGTGGTAAGGCCACAGATATCCGATCTTAGTCCTTATAGGGCAGTGGATATATCTTGCTGGAATCCCTTCCGAATTTTTTGGAAGAGGGAATCAAAGTGTTCTTTGCCCAGACCCTGCTCCGGTAATTCGAGGTCGGGTTTGTTCGCCATTACCTCCGTGGCTGGTGTGTGTTCGGAAGCGGTTTGGAGGAATTTCGGCCGCGGTGAGTGCTTGTTCTTATAATGTTCTTAGGAGGGTACTCGGGAGCTCCTCTTCTAAGCAACCATACTCGTCGACGTCACCGGAAGTCCTCGTCACTGGGGTCATCTATCTTTTCTTCTAACTGGTTTGTGTGGGATCCCAAAGCAGTGATATCCTGAGTGCCGACTGTGTCTCCGTCTGGATCATATTTTGGAGCCTAATTACTAGGTCAGCGGAATCTTCTCCTGATCCGACTCGGATCCCGATCCCTCAATTTGAGTGCGGTCAGCCTCCGCCATCTTGGGACGCTTCCAGGGAGATCCTTCCTGTTAAGGTAGTGGTGCAGCCCTCGCTGGAGGTTTTTTGTTTTGTTTGGGGGGCATCTGGAACGTGTGTGTGTTCCGATGGCCTGGATCAGGTTTTTGGGATCTGAACCGTGATCGTAGATCAGGTAAATTCCACCGCTCCGCACGCCTAAGCCAGGAGCCTGTTTCTCAGGCATTAATAGATTAACCAACTGAAATGGACAAGTCTGAGGTCACAATACTGTTTGTGTTGCAGCAAGGACTTAAGGTTCTACATCCTGTTGGGAATGTATATAATATATATATATTTTTTTTTTTATATATATCATGTAAAAAATAATATATCTATATATATATAATCTATATATATATGATTAACATATATCATAATATCTATATATATACACACACACGCACATAATTATATTTTATATATATATATATATAACTATTATCCAATACTCATCTATCTCCATATATCTATCTATCTCTTATTCTATATCCTATTTATTATATAGTAATATATATCTATATCTCTATCTCTCATATACACCCCCACACCCCCCTCAGTTTTTCTGCCCTCACTCCCTCTATATCTATCTCGTATCTCTCTATCAGTTATCATCTACTATCTCTCTCACATATAAATATATATAATATAATATACATATCTTTGCTACCAAGTGTTATTTTGCAAATAAGAAAAACCTTGACAAGCATTTGGAATACTCTGCATTTTTCTTCTTCCTCCACCCGTTGTTTATATATAAAAATACATTTTTTCGCTTATCTGCAGTTACTAAACACACATTTTGTTATTTGCTAGTGAGTTGCAGCAGCAGAAATGAAGCAGCTGGATAATCGTGTTCCTTTGGGAGAGATCGTAAGGACCATGTTTTGCACCTTGGTCTTTTGGGCCATGCCCTTAATTGGGGCTTAGTGTCCCATTAATGATTGAACCTCCAGAGATTCATATGACCATTTTAGCAGTGCAGTTGTTTTGCTGCCTAATGGACTATTGTACAACAAAGAACTTTGTAATCCTGTCCCAATGGTCCTCTATTAAATGTACAGCAGTCCTCAATTAACCTGATGTTTAAAAAGCACAGCAGCACGATGACTTTAAAGGTTATCTACAAACTGGCCTATTCTAAATTGAAAAAAAGAACGCTTTCTTATGCTACTGTTTATACATAAAAGAGACTATCTTTTATAGAACCCCTGCGAGAAGACGAGACCATTTCATGAGCGGCATTTTCATTCAGATGCCGTTATCTGTTTCAAGGCATTAGGACACTTGAAATTGAACCTGATTGTATCACTTTTACGGTTTGGCTATTCAATATAAACTGCTGCAGACAGTCCAGCACGACACATCAATGGATTATATACTAAGGATTGCAGGATATATTGAATCTTTAAAATTGGGCGTCCCTGTGCCATTTAGATCAATATAGGGTTACCAATTTTCATCCACGAAAAGAAGGGGCACTGGTGATTAATGATGAGTGGCCAATAGTAGTGAAGAAGGGACACTGGTGATTAATGATGCGTGGCCAATAGTAGTGAAGAAGGGACACTGGTGATTAATGATGAGTGGCCAATAGTAGTGAAGAAGGGACACTGGTGACTAATGATGAGTGGCCAATAGTAGTGAAGAAGGGACACTGGTGACTAATGATAAGTGTCCGGCAGTAGTGAAGAAGGGACACTGATGACTAATGATGAGTGTCCGACAGTAGTGAAGAAGGGACACTGGTGACTAATGATGAGTGGCCGACAGTAGTGAAGAAGGGACACTGGTGACTAATGATGCGTGGCCGACAGTAGTGAAGAAGGGACACTGGTGATTAATGATGAGTGGCAAATAGTAGTGAAGAAGGGACACTGGTGACTAATGATGAGTGGCCGATATGTTATTATTATGATATATTTATATATTTTCCTGTCGTGAGTGGTGCCTGTGAATTTTGGATGGGAGAGCTGCTCTAACAAATTATATATATATATATATATATATATATATATAAAAGCTATACTGGTTTCCAATTATGAGCGTCATCATATTCCTTCATTGAAAAGTCCCAGTTCCACTTACCTACACACCCTGAAATCTGCATTAAAGGGAACGCCTGAGCTGCCTATCACTGTGAAAGCTTTTTCCTTGGTCCCAGATACACGGGCTGTGCTGTACGTGCCGTGTGAACCCAGGCGGAAATAACCTGCCAGTCTGAGCTTTGTAACTCTCCCTGTCTGCATGCACTGAATTTCTACTGCTCATGCACTAACCCAGGGGCCTCGACGCCCGTCTCCGAGACCCCCAAACAGGTCAGGTGTTCAGGATATACCTGCTTCAGCACAGGTGGCTCAATCAGTCCCTGCTTCAGCACAGGTGTCTCAATCAGCCCCTGCTTCAGCGCAGCTGGCTCAATCAGAGGATCAGTCTTCGGCTGATTGAGCCACCTGTGCTGAAGCTGGGCCTGATTGAGCCACCTACTGCACCGACACACTTTATTCGAGCAAATACCCAGTATGTACCTGGCAGATACCTGGAATGCGCCGCTCCTCACCTCTGACAAGCCCCGTTGCGTTTGCCTTCCCAGCCTGGGTTCATGCCTGGCTGACGGGCGGCTGATCTGTTAAATGATAATGATTAGGATTTAATAGGCTGCAATGCTTCGCGTGTCTACCAGATGGCATAAATTCATGAATTGTAATGCAGTATATATATATATATATACTGTGCAGTATTGCAGCCAGCGGGAATAAAATGCTTCAATCCCTGCCTGGAAAATACCTCAATGCACTCGGGCAGAAAACAGTCACAAACCTCAATACACCCGGGTATACCCGAATTCGTGGGACTAGCCGAGCTCGAATAAAGTGTGTCGCCAGTGTATGCTGAAGCAGGGATATCCTGAACACTTGACCTGTCGGTGGGGGGAGACGGGAGCTTGAGGACTGGAGTTGAGCACCTCTGCGCTAACCCTTTCACTGCTGGGCACGCGTCAGCCAGCCTATCCAGCAACGAAGGGGTTACACTGAGACGCAGCCACGCCAAAGCAGTTATGTGAGGACAGGCCGGGCGTCCGTTTCCCAGCGCAGCGCTTCACAGCGCCTTGGGAAATCCGGCCTTGCGTGTCTGGCCTGCTCCCCACATCAATATTTAACCGGCGTGTAAACTCGTGTTATGATCATGCGTATGAATAAATGAGCGCACGCAGATGTGAGCTTGTATGAAAGAGCCTGCGTTCCGCAAAGCCCAGCGCCGATAAATCACGCTTCCGTGCTTTAAGCGGAGAGGCGCGCCGCTGTCTTTAGCCTGCACGAAGAGAGCCGGGTCCTGCCGTGGGACGTCCTGTAGCGTTAAGAACGTGCCCCCAGACTTTACTTTGTCACCCTGCCTGCCGGGGATCACCGCTTCTCCTGAATGGAGATGTGTGAACCTGTCCTGTTTTGCAGGTGCCTGAGCTATTGGTTGTGTTATTAAAAGAAGGATTCTCAGTTTATTTCAGTGATTTTACACGTTTTAGAAAGGGATCTGTAAAATGTCAACTGCTGGGCCTCGTAAAGATGGCGCCCTCTTCGTGTCGGGCCTTTCTTTGGAGGTTTGGGGCTTTTCCTATTAAATGGAACATTTTAATATTAAATAAGGTTGAATAAAATGTCTTGTGCCTGAGACACACTGAGAACAAAGATTTCAAATGTTCCGACACAATATGAAATCTACATACACTGTAATAGTTCTTCATAGATTAATTTATAGTGTACAGAGCATTTGAAACCTCACAGGTCTCTTCTTCATGTCTACAGAGCTTTCCAAAAATCACAGGTCTCTTCTCCACATTTACAGAGCTTTCCAAACCTCAAAGGTATCTGTTTCACGTGTACAAAGCTTTGCCAACCTCACAGGTCTCTTCTTCATCTGTACAGAGCTTTCCAAACCTCACAGGTCTCTTCTTCACCTGTACAGAGCTTTCCAAACCTCCCAGGTCTCTTCTTCACGTGTACAGAGCTTTCCAAACCTCACAGGTCTCTTCTTCACATGTCCTTCACAGAACTTTTCAAACCTCACAGGTCTCTTCTTCACATGCAGAGCTTTCCAAACCTTGCGCGTACACATGTGTGCCTCCTCCCCCTTCTCTTAGGAATGTTTAAAGGATTCAGAACTGACTCAATCTTTAATGCATCCATCCTCAATGCAAAAACTCAAAGACAAAGAAAGAAACAGGGTACTCAGCGTGTGGAATCAGGGAGTGCACCTGGTATGTATGTATACGGACCTTGAATTTGCTTTTCAGCAGATCAGAAGGATTGGTGCTTTAGTTTTCAGTACAGGCATACCCCGCTTTAAGGACACTCACCTTAAGTACACTCGCGAGTAAGTACATATCGTCCAATAGGCAAACGGCAGCTCACGCATGCGCCTGTCATCACGTCCTGAACAGCAATACTGTCTCCCTACCTGTACCGAAGCTGTGCGCAAGCGGGGAGACTATAGAGCCTGTTACACATGCGTTTATTACATCAGTTATGCACGTATATGACGATTGCAGTACAGTACGAGCATCAATAAGTGGGAAAAGGTAGTGCTTCACTTTAAGTACATTTTCGCTTTACATACATGTTCCGGTCCCATTGCGTACGTTAATGCGGGGTATGCCTGTATTGTAATTGGTCATCTAATGCCAACAAATTATTAGCCCCTTATATGCTGCCATGTTCTCAAAAGTCTGACAAAATTGACCACACGTAATGCTGGGTCTTCGACTGAGCCACTGATTGAGCCACCTGTGCTGAAGCAGGCTCTCAGAACTCAACTGAGCCACCTGTGCTGAAGCAGGCTCTCAGAACTCCACTGAGCCACTTGTGCTGAAGCAGGGTCATCCTGAAAACCTGACCTGTTGGGGGAGGGCCTTGAGGACTGGAGTTGAGCCCCCCTGGGTTAAAGGGTTTTGCGGACCTGTGGCCTTTAACTCCGTGAATGCCAGGGATTGGCCTCTCATTGGAGCGGTGGGTTAAAGGGCCCTTCAAAGACCTCAGTGTATCAGAGAGAACAAGTCCAATATTTCATACCTTGTTGAATTTTCACTCCACGACAATTGGGTCGCCATGATTTATGAATGTTCAAATATATAATATTAGCTGACGCTATCTGAACAAGCCAGTCTCTGCCCTGCCAAAAGGTAATTTGAAAGGTTATATTTAGTATAATTGAATGTATTCTCGGCAGAACTGCAAATCTCTGGAAGTGGTTAGGGAGCCGGATTGGCTGCGTGCGAGGGCGGCCCGCTAAGCATACAAATGAAATCCCTGCGCCCCCCTATCTATTTCAATTTCCAAAGCTTGCAGACCTCTCAGATAGCAGGAACACGGGCAGATCGGAGACGCGCCCGCAGACTGCCGCACTGAGCTGACACGGACGCACGGAAACACGCTGGTGAAATTAATTGAGGACGTTGGCCCAGAACAAACAGGACAAAGAAATGTCAGAGGGAAAGCTGATACAGGATGTTAGAATGGTATCTTTGAGTGTATGTGTATGTGTGAGTGTATGTATATGTGTGAGTGTACAGTATGTGTGAGTGTATGTGTATGTGTGAGTGTATGTGTGAGTGTATGTGTATGTGGTGAGTGTCAGGTGTATGTGTCTGTGTGATTAGTGTTACTGTGTGAGTGTATGTGTATGTGTGTGAGTGTATGTGTATGTGTGAGTGTATGTGTATGTGTGAGTGTATGTGTGAATGTATGTGTGTGAGTGTATGTGTGAGTGTATGTATATGTGTGAGTGAGATCGTGTGAGTGTATGTATTGTGTTGAGTGATGTTGTATGTGTGAGTGCTTAGTGGAATGTTGCGGATGAGGTAGTGTGGGAGTGTTATGAGTGAGGGGAATGTGGGAGGGGATGTGGGTGAAGCTGTAGGGATGGGTTCATCTGTGTGGTGTGGGTTTGAGTGTATGTTTGTAGTTCTTTTTTTGTGAGTTGATATGTATCATGTGTCCGTGAGTGTTATGTGTCATGTTCAGCCTGAGTGTATGTGTCGAATTTGTAGGTTTTCGTCCCTGTGAGTAGTGTATGCTCTGTGAGTGTTATGATATGTGTGACGTGTATGTGGTGAGTCATCCACTGTTTGATGTGGATGTTGTGAGGTGCCGAGTGTACTGTCGTTTATGTGTGTGCAGTTGTATGTGTATGTGGTGAGTGTATGGGGGTGAGGGTATTTGTGATGTGATGTGTGTGAGTGTATGTGTGAGTGTATGTGTGAGTATGTGTGAGTGTATGTGAGTGAGTGTATGGATGTAGTGTATGTGTGATGTAAGTGTATGGTGTGTGAGTGTATGTGTATGTGTGGTATGTAGTGGATTGTGTATGTGTGAGTGTGTGCAGTGTGTGAGTGTATGTTGTGGCGTTTCGTTCATTGTGAGGTCGTTGTCAGTGGTGTGTACTGTGGTCGGGAGGTGCGTATGTGGTGTTGGATGTGGTACATGGATGTTGTGTGAGTGTAGGGGTATGGTAGGAGGTATGTGGTGTGAGGTGAAGTTTGGTTATTGTGTGAGGTGTATGTGTGGTGTTACGTGTCGTGTTGAGTGTGTGACTATTGTATGTGTATGTGTGTGATAGTGATGTGGGGTATTATTAGATTAATATTATACAGTATATATGACAGGTATGATAAATATATATTATAGATATATATATATATACAAAAAATAAATTAGTATACCGTTCTGTGGCAACGAAATGCTTTTATTTGTGCGAGCTTCGAGATAACACTGATCTCTCTTCCGGCGATGTTACAATGAATGAAGCAAGCAAAAGGTATCTGTATACTTAAACAGTGTCCTTGGAATGTTTATCTGTGGAGTCCTTCCCCCCGTGGGATGTGTTTTACACATAGTCACTTAGGTGACTTGACATGACTGTTGACTGCGGGTGGGTGACGTTACTTGACTGGTGGGGTGGGTGACTTTGACTGGGGGTGGTTGACTTTGACTGGGTCGGTGACTTTGACTGGGTGGGTGGGTGGGCTTGACTTTGACGGGGTTTGACTTTGCACTTGGGTTTTGTGGTGACTGGGTGGGTGACTTTGAGATGGGTGGGGGGTTGACTTTGACTCTGACTTTGACTGGGTGGGTGACTTTGACTGTGTTGGGTGACTTTGACTGGGTGGGTGACTTTGACTGGGTGGGTGTTTGACTTTGACTTTGACTTGACTTTGACTGGGTGGGTGGGTGACTTTGACTGGATGTGTGGTTGACTTTGACTGGGTGGGTGGATGACTTTGAATGGGTGGGTGGGTGGGTGACTTTGACTGACTTTGACTTGACTTTGACTGGGTGGGTGGGTGACTTTGACTTGACTTTGACTGGGTGGGTGGGTGACTGACTGCCTGTGAGCATTCAGCCCCCCCCCCCAGTCTCTCTCTCAGTCCTCTCCCTACTCCAACCTGTCTCTCTCTCTGCTCTCTCCCCAGTCCAGCCTGTCTCCCCCTTGCATCTCTGTTCCCCCCCACTCCGTTCACCCCCCACCCACCTCTGTTCACCCCCCACCCACCTCTGTTCACCCCCCACCCACCTCTGTTCACAGCCCCCCCTTACCTCCGTTCACTCTCCCTGCACGTCGACCGCCCCGCGGGGCCTAAACGGGAGGCCGCAGCAAGAGCGGAGCGGGGCGCGTGCTGCAGGGGGGAATAGATCTGGGACCCGGCAGCCCGACATGGCGCTGGCGGCGCCGGGTTCGGTCCACCGCAGCCTCCCGCTCTGGCTCTGCAGTGGGTAGTGTGGGCCGGCCTCCCCCCGCCCCCCCCCCCCGGTACCTGCTCGGGCCCGGCCCACTGCAGCCTCCCGGAATAGCGGCCCCAGCTCTGCAGGGGATGGTGTGAGTGTGCGTGAGCGTTACCCCTTCCCTCGGTACCTGATCAGACCCAGCACACCGCAGCCTCCCGCGGAATTGCAGCCCCAGCTCACTAACACACACACACACACACACACACACACACTACAAGGAACGGAACGAACACACACACACACACAGACACTACAAGAAACAGAGCCAGGAGTCCCACTCACCAGAGGTAGGTGGGTATCTGGGGCCTGCGGGCGACATCGAGGTCTGCGGATGACATTGGGCGGCCTGTGGGGAACATCGGGGGGCCTGCGGGGGCATTGGGGGGGAAATTGAGTATGTGGGGCTCATGCGGGGGACATCATCCCCGATGGGAAACATGGCCGGACGGGGATGCGCTGGATCCAGCAGCTAACTTTGCTAGCGTGCGTGCCCCCACCCCACCGGCTGCATCCATGGGGACGGAAGTCAGAGCCCCTGGCAGCAAGCGGGGACAGGGGAGGGGGGAGAGAGAGAGGCTGACCCAGAGCTGCCAGCCGGCCCTCTTCCCCGCGTCAGACCAATCAGGGAGAGGAATTAATTATTTATTTATTTTAAAAAAAACATTTTGAAAATTTTGGCGCGAGCAGGGGAATTGATAGAGCTGCAGCACGGCTCGCCAGCGGCCGAAATCCACTCGCCCGTTATTATTATTTGTCGAGCACTGCATATATACACACACAGTGATGTGAAAAAGAAAGTACACCCTCTTTGAATTCTATGGTTTTACATATCAGGACATAATAACAATCATCTGTTCCTTAGCAGGTCTTAAAATTAGGTAAATACAACCTCAGATGAACAACAACACATAACATATTACACCGTGTCAGGATTTATTTAACAAAAATAAAGCCAAAATGGAGAAGCCATGTGTGAAAAACTAAGTGCACCTTATGATTCAATAGCTTGTAGAACAACCTTTAGCAGCAATAACTTGAAATAATCGTTTTCTGTATGACTTTATCAGTCTCTCACATCGTTGTGGAGGAGTTTTGGCCCACTCTTCTTTACAACGTTGCTTCAGTTCATTGAGGTTTGTTGGCATTTGTTTATGCACAGCTCTCTTAAGGTCCAGCCACGGCATTTCAATCGGATTGAGGTCTGGACTTTGACTGGGCCATTGCAACACCTTGATTCTTTTCTTTTTCAGCCATTCTGTTGTAGATTTGCTGGTGTGCTTGGGAACATTGTCCTTGCATGACCCAATTTCGGCCAAGCTTTAGCTGTCAGACAGATGGCCTCACATTTGACTCTACAATACTTTGGTATACAGAGGAGTTCATGGTCGACTCAATGACTGCAAGGTTCCCATTTCCTGTGGCTGCAAAAACAAGCCCAAATCATCACCTCTCTACCACCGTGCTTGACAGTTGGTATGAGGTGTTTGTGCTGATATGCTGTGTTTGGTTTTAGCCAAACGTGGCGCTGTGCATTATGGCCAAACATCTCCACTTTTGTCTCGTCTGTCCAAAGGACATTGTTCCAGAAGTCTTTTAGTTTGTTCAGATGCCATTTTGCAAACCTAAGCCGTGCTGCCATGTTCTTTTTAGAGAGAAGAGGCTTTCTCCTGGCAACCCTTCTAAACAAACCATACTTGTTCAGTCTTTTTCTAATTGTACTGTCATGAACTTTAACATTTAACATGCTAACTGAGGCCTGTAGAGTCTGAAATGTAACTCTTGGGTATTTTGCCATTTCTCTGAGCATTGCACGGTCTGACCTTTGGGTGAATTTGCTGGGACGTCCACTCCTGGGAAGATTGGCAACGGTCTTGAATGTTTTCCACTTTTGAATAATCTTTCTCACTGTAGAATGACGGACTTTAAATTGTTTGGAAATAGCCGTATAACCCTTCCCAGATTGATGGGCAGCAACAATTGCTTCTCTAAGATCATTGCTGATGTCTTTCCTCCATGGCATTGTGTTAACACACACCTGAATGCTCCAGACCAGCAAACTGCTAAAACTTCGGCTTTTATAGAGGTGGCCACACTTGCTGATGATCAATTAACCAAGGGCATTTGATTAGCAGCAACTGTCTGCTACTTAGCATCTTAATTCCTATGGAAGCAGTAAGAGTGTACTTAGTTTTTCACACATAGCTTCTTCATTTTGGCTTTATTTGTGTTAAATAAATCATGACACGGTGTAATATGTCATGTGTTGTTGTCCATCTGAGGTTGTATTTACCTAATTTTTAGACCTGCTAAGGAACAGATGATTGTTATTATGTCCCGATATGTAAAACCATAGAATTCAAAGAGGGTGTACTTTCTTTTTCACACCACTGTGTGTGACACATACACATACACACACACACAAACTTATAATTATCTTTCTATGGGGACAGACTGTTTCTTGTAGAGGGTTCCCATGAAAGTCTATGGAAAAGAATGCCTATAAAAGCGGGACCTGTTCCCAGCTGAATATCCTGTCCCCTGCTGACAGGTCTGTGCAGTTTCCCCGCACCCCCTGGGAAAGTCCTCGTTCTGTACACAGAGATTAGCAATCAGCGTCCTCAGGCACCCAAGGACAGAGCACACACATGCAATGTGTTCTGTTTCCCACTAGACTGTACCTCACATCACAGGCATATCTTCCTCTGTTCCCCAATGTGCTGATGTTCCTAACACCGCGAAGCCTTTGTCCCCGGTGTGGCTTCTGCTGCGTGCGCGGCGCACATAAGGTACGGACCTCTATGGAACAGGCGCCAGTAGCCGCCAGCGCGCCCCGATACGATGTGCGACCACCTGTGCTATAAGACAAGATTGTTGTCTCTTTGGCGCGGGGCGGCTGAGCATTGGACACGTCACGGCGGCGCTACAGCCAATGAGGGTGAACCAGCCATATGAGGTCACGGCCGCGCCCCCGCCGCACCCCCAGTCGCGAGTGATCTGAAGTCCATCAGATCGCTCGGCTGGAGGGGGAGAGCGCCGGGAGGCGGCCCGTCGCCTGCGCACCGGGTCCGTAGCCCTATACTGTATCTCACACACTTACATTAACCCATTGATCGCCGGAGCTGAGCAATGCGTCGCTGTCCCCTCCAGCGCTCACGGGGTTAAGCAGAGCTGTAACTGGTAATGTTTCCTCTACTAATGGCACTGCGGATTTAACCCATTCACTGCCTGGTTACTGGTAAAGGTCCCGACCGCTATATGGGAATCATTGGGCAAATCAGTTTATGTCCCCTGACAGATAATAGTAAACATTGTATTATAAGCTCAGAGCAGCCCCAGCAATGTCCCACGTGTGGGCTTTTAATACATCCGTTCTGTATTATTAGATAATACTTACAACCTTTATTTATCTTTTTATTCAATTCGTAATGCCATTTTTAATGAGTGTTAATACACTGAGCATCCTCTGATTTCCATCGCAGGCTTGATCCCACCTCCCCAGCAGTGCAAGATCTTTGCAACACTGGAGGGGGGGTAGAGAGAATGGGGAGGTGAAGGGCGGAAGAGACTGGTTGGGAGGGAGAGAATTGATGTGAGTGACTGGTTGGGGGGGAGGGTAGAGAGAGGCTGGTTGTGGGGAGTAGGGAAGAGAGAGAATGGTTGGGGGGAGGGAAGAGAGAAGCAGGTTGGGGGGAGGAGGGAAGAGAGAGGCTGGTTTGGGGGATGAGGGAAGAGAGAGAATGGTTGTGGGGGAATAGGGAGGAGAGACTGGTTGGGGGGAGGAGGGAAAAGAGAGGCTAGTTCATGGGGAGGAGAGAAGAGAGAGAAGTGTTGGGGAGGTAGGAGGGAAGAGCGAGAATGGTTGTGAGGGGAGGGGGGGAGAGAAAATGTGTGGGGGGGGGAGGGGAGAGAGAGAGGGGCTGGTTGGGGGGATGAGGGAAGAGAGAGAATGGTTGTGGGGGAATAGGGAGGAGAGACTGGTTGGGGGGAGGAGGGAAAAGAGAGGCTAGTTCATGGGGAGGAGAGAAGAGAGAGAAGTGTTGGGGAGGTAGGAGGGAAGAGCGAGAATGGTTGTGAGGGGAGGGGGGGAGAGAAAATGGTTGGGGGGAGGAGAGAAGAGAGAAAGGGTTGGGGGGGGGGGAGGAGGGAAGAGAGAAGCAGGGTGGGGGGGAGGAAGAGAGAGATTTGGGGGATGAGGGA
>WSYH01003316.1:32645-69435 GCA_036426205.1 Ascaphus truei
TGGGGTGGGGGGAGGAGGGAAGAGAGAGACTGGTTGGGAAGGTAGGAGGGAAGAGCGAGAATGGTTGTGAGGGGAGGGGGGGAAGAGAAAATTGTTGGGGGGACTAGAGAATAGAGAATGGTTGGGGTGGGGGGAGGAGGGAAGAGAGAAACCGGTTGGGGGGGAGTAGGGAATAGAGAGACTGGTTGGGGGGAGGAGGGAAGAGAAAGACTGGTTGGGGGGTTGGAGGGAAGAGAGATAGAGATGTAGGAGTGAGAAGGAAGGAGGAGAGAATGTGGGGGGAGGAGGGGGATAGAGAATGTTGGGGGAGGAGGAGGGGGAAGAGAATGTGGGGGAGGGAGAAAAGGGGAGATAATGTGGGTGTCATGATAGAGAGGATTTGGCCCGGGATTAAAGGGGTTACACCCCATTTGGCCACCCTCTACTCTCATCAGGGAAGCAAGGGGTTAACTGGACTGAGGTCCAGTAATGTGTTTTGCCTTGCTTCAATATCCAAATGTTTATTCCCCTGTGTAAATGTATTGTGTTATCCTGGTGTTTGCACTTACACATACACTAGGGTTGATGCGGGAGGGAAGGGGTTAATGTTAAAATAGTGATTATAGCCCTTTGTGTAATTTTTCCACCTTTTCAGGCTCCATTTTGCAGCCGTCCATAGGTTGCCATTGAGCCTCCATGCTTTCTAATGGCAGAAGTAGCGGTTTTGGACCTGTTTTCCAGCGACGACCAGCAGGTGGCGTCCGAGAGGAGCAGCGGCGGTTTCCCATTGTAAGTCAATGGGCTCATTGACTTAAATGGAGATTCCTCAACGCCGGCCTCGAGGAACAGGTTGGCAGCCATCCAAACCGCAGACCGCAAAAGCGGATACAATGTCTTTTAAAAGAGTTTAATCACTACGGTCAAGTTCAACGACAATTGGCGTGGGAATCTTGGGTTCTAGGGCCCCTGGGAATAAAGTTCTTTTTGTCCCTAACCCCTAGGAACCCCCACACACGATCCACACCGGGTCCGGGAATGAGGGACCCCCGTAAAGGGTCGAGCGGAGAAGGAGGGTCGCACCATTGAATCTAATTGCGGCGGGCGCCATGCATTGTCAATGGCGGCGCCGGCCATTGATTCCAATGGGGAAAAGCCGCATGGCGAAAAAACGACTAAGTGTAAAATGTTGAAATGTGTAAGTACATATCTCCGGTTCTGAAAGGACCAGAGGGATGGGATTTGGGTGGCATATAGCCAAGATTCCGGCTTTAATGCATGCCCCTTCCCAGCTCCCTCAGACCAACCAGACGGAGTATGGACGAAGGTAAAGCTTTGTGGATTTTCTCATAGACTTCAATGGCGGCGGTTCCTCCATTGAAAGTCTATGGCGGGAAACTCCATTGACGACAACGGCGGAGTTGCTCCATTGAAACCCATGGCGGCGGAGCCCGTTGTTTTCAATGGGGATTTAGTGAAACGCTGACATTTCTTTTTAGCGGAGATTTTTATAATAAAATATGAAACGGTTTATGTGATATTTGTATAACTCCGGTTCCGAAGGTCGTAGCGGGCTGAAATTTGGACCCTATAGTGTACCACTTCCGGCATTAAGGTCTGGAAAGCTTGGACCCGCTGGACCTACCAGAACCTGGTATTTTAATATGTGTAGGTATTAAAATGTATATGGGGTTTTGGATCTGCTCTGAAAAATGCAGACTCCATCTGCTATGTTAAATAAGGCAGGAAGCGCGTCCTGCATGAATTAGCATAGCCCGGTGATCAAAAGCTAACTGTCCTGATTGTTTATGCTAAGGGCAAGAACAAAGGGGCTGAGTGTTTTTTAAGTGTCGGTCTTCACACTTACAGGGAAGCCAAAATCTCCTTCAAAGAGATTTTTGCTAGACAGCTTGGCGCCTTGGGTGCAAGAGAAGGGTTGAAATGGTATATAAGTCAGAGNNTCACCCCATTACTCAAAGGTCTTCATGTGTCTTCATGTATGATCTTCATGTATGCTGTGATGTCAACATCTGAAACTGAATATGGAAGAAATGGCCCATCCTGTATCCTGATGGTTTTCTTGTCCTAACCTTAAGTAAGTGTCCATATTTTGTCTGTTATTTGTATATCTCAGTGTGTCACCTTTCAAGGATAAATTATATTTTTCTATATAAGTCTCGTCGGTTCAACCCAGTTATATTTTGGTGGTGTATTATTCATAGCCTGTCACAAGCCCCGTAAATCCGTAACGGCTATTATAAAACTGGTGGCAGCGGTGGAAGAACTGGACCGTTACAGTGTACTGAGGAATACTGTATATAGTGGGAACTCGATGGTAATTGCGAGTTCCTTGGACTAAAGATATTGAACACACAGTGTACAACATATAACACAGATATGGCACCTCCTCACTGTCCAAGGGCAAGAACAAAGGGGCTGAGTGTTTTTAAGTGTCGGTCTTCACACTTACAGGGAAGCCAAAATCTCCTTCAAAGAGATTTTTGCTAGACAGCTCGGTGCCTTGAGTGCAAGAGAAGGGTTGAAATGGTATATAAGTCAGAATCAGCCCTTACTCAAATGTCTTCATGTGTCTTCATGATCTTCATGTATTGCTGTGATGTCTTCATCTGAAACTGAATTATGGAAGAAATGGCCCATCCTGTATCCTGATGGTTTTTCTTGTCCTAACCTTTTAAGTAAGTGTCCATATTTTGTCTGTTATCTGTATATCTCGTGTGTTCACCTTTTTCAAGGAATAATTTATATTTTATCATATCTAAGTCTCGTTCAGTTCAACCCAGTTATATCTTTGGTGGTGTATTATTCATAGCCTGTCACAAAGCTCCCGTCACAGGCTATTAATAAAACTGGTGGCAGCGGCGGGATTAACTAGACCTGTATTACAGTGTACTGAGGGATACTGTAATATAGTGAGAACTCGAGAGTAATTGCGAGTTCCTGGGACTAAAGATATTGAACACACAGTGTACAACATATAACACAAGATATGGCACCTCCTCACCGTTCCCCTACTTGTGAGAAGCATTGCCTCCAGAACCAAAGTGCCGGCCATCCGTTTGACTGGAGCCGGGCACCGAGACCGGAGGAGTGCATCAAGTCGGCGCGGGAACCAGCAGCCGGCAAGGCTGAGAGAGAGGCAGCGATCGGTGAGCATGAAACCCGGCAGGCTGAGCAAAGATCCACCACTGCAGCCGCTGTAACCATCAAACCGCCCGGAGAGCAGGGAATGGACCCAGCTCCGGGACGGCAGAGACTTGTGGAGGGAGCTGAAGTCTTGCACCAGGAGAGGTAACGGCCGTTGCGGTGGCCCGTCCATTTTCCCTGAAAGAGCTAGCACTGGTGTGTGCGTTGGGCAAGACGTGGTTCCAGGCGAAGTGGACCCAGTTCACGGTGTTGGTGCCGCACCGACCTGCTTACCCCCTCCCAGAACCCGGCACTCTAGCAACTCCGCTCTGGACTCCGTTGCCCCTTGCGAGGGGTAGTCCACCGGCGGCGGAGAAGCTCCGGAATGAGCCCGGCGCTCGAGCAACTTAACCTTTAAGTAAGTGTCCATATTTTGTCTGTTATTTGTATATCTCATGTGTTCACCTTTTTCAAGGAATAAATTATATTTTATCATATCTAAGTCTCGTCCGGTTCAACCCAGTTATATCTTTGGTGGTGTATTATTCATAGCCTGTCACAAAGCTCCCGTCACAGGCTATTAATAAAACTGGTGGCAGCGGTGGGATTGAACTGGACCTGTATTACAGTGTACTGAGGGATACTGTAATATAGTGGGAACTCGATGGTAATTGCGAGTTCCTTGGACTAAAGATATTGAACACACAGTGTACAACATATAACACAAGATATGGCACCTCCTCACTGTTCCCCTACTTATGAGAAGCATTGCCTCCAGAACCAAAGTGCCGGCCATCCGTGTGACTGGAGCCGGGCACCGAGACCGGAGGAGTGCATCAAGTCTGCGCGGGGACCAGCAGCCGGCAAGGCTGAGAGAGACAGCGATCGGTGAGCATGAAACCCGGCAGGCTGAGCAAAGATCCACAGCTGCAGCCACTGTAACCATCAAACCGCCCGGAGAGCAGGGAATGGACCCAGCTCCGGGACGGCAGAGACTTGTGGAGGGAGCGGGTGGTCTCGGAGACCACAGAAGTCTTGCACCAGGAGAGGTAACGGCCGTTGCGGTGGCCCGTCCATTTTCCCTGAAAGAGCTAGCACTGGTGTGTGCGTTGGGCAAGACGTGGTTTCCAGCGAAGTGGACACAGTTCACGGCGTTGGTGCTGCACCGACCCTCCCAGAGCCCGGCGCTCAAGCAACTCCGCTCTGGACTCCGTTGCCCCTTGCTGGGGTTAGTCCACCGGCGGCGGAGAAGCTCCGGAATGAGCCCGGCGCTCGAGCAACTCCGCTCTGGACTCCGTTGCCCCTTGCTGGGGTTAGTCCACCGGTGGCGGAGAAGCTCCAGAAGGCGCTGCAGCACTGCTAACAAACGGGCAACAATAATGCCCGGTGCCCGGACCGTGCGAGGTAGGGCGAAGAAGCTCCTCAGGGCCAGCGCTCACGAGCTGCGGACAAGATGACCCAGTTAGCGGCATCCTCTGATGGCTCCCGCCCAGCCAGGGCGACAACCCTTCACAGGATGAGTCCTGGAGAACCTGGCCGGGCTGCATCGGCAACAGCGGCGGAGAGCGGCAGCCATCCACCTGATCCCGGGGGAGAACCGGCGGCGGCAGAGAAGAAGCCGCCACTCCGGCATCCTGCCGGCGGCAATTTGATTTGGGGGAGGGTTGGGGTGTGCGGGAGGTGGGTGTTTCACATTGTTTGGCGGAGTCGGCGATTCCCAGCGATGACCGGAGCCCCACAATCCACGCCGGCGACCCTGCATCAAAGCCGGGTACTGCTGCGGCAGCTACCCAGGGCTCGCCCATGGCGGCGACGGCGGCGGCGGAAGAGCCGCAATTCCGGCAAAGTGCCGGAGCCCTTTCTGAGTGGGGGAGGGATAGGGTTTGCGGGAGGGGGTTATTTTACCTGGTTTGGCGGGAGCCGTGTTCCTTCACAAAGACCTGGGACCCTTGTCCTGCACCGTTGTACCTGTACCCAACCCGGGCGCTGTCGCGGCAGCGGCCCGTTGCTGCCCAGCCCAGATGGTGCCAGCGGCGGCCACTCCAGTCCCCCTGCAATCGGGACCAACGAAGGCGGCGGTCTCTGCGGGGACCAGCGAGGTAAGCCAGACCAAGTCGCAGACTGACCCTGACTTATTTTTCCCTATGACTGTACCACGTTGTTTCACTATAGGGGTGACCGGGGGGTGGCAGGAGATAGGGATACCAGGAGAGGGGAAGGAAGGGCAGCTTGTAGGGAAGCCAGGCTCCCCCATTACCCTGGAGGAGCAGCAAGGGGACTCTCAGTTAAGAGCCCCACTGTTGCAGCCTTGCTATGGGCTGGAGGTATCAGGGGTTGTGGCAAAGTTAGACCACCCCCAGATTACCTGCCAGCCAGGAGCTAAGGTGGGTGCATCTGCACCAGCAACCCTGAGCTCATCCCCGGTAATGGGGAGGCAGTGTCAGGGAGATGGCCTCACTCAGGTGTCCTTAGGATCCAGGTTAGGATTAGCTAGGGAGTAGCAGAGTGAGGAGAGGCTGAAGGTAGGTAGCCAGCATCAGATCTCGGTGAGAGAAGAAGGGCTAGTGGTTGCCGGGGAAGGAAAGCAGCAGGTATGGCAGCTAGAGTTCCCCATTACCCTGGCAGAGACTCAGGGGGGTTCTCAGATCAGCAACCCCCTGTTGCAGCCTGGCTATGGGCTGGGAGTATCATGGGCAGTGGCCAGATAGTGCCACCCCAGGGATACCTGCCAGCCAAGAGCTAAGGCGGTTGCATCTGGAGAGATGCCCCTGAGCTCATCCCTGGTAAGGGGGAGACAAGGTCAGGGAGGTAGGTGCACTCAGGTAGTTCCAGGGTCTGGGTTAGGGTTGCCCAGGGGGGAGAGGAGTGCAGGTGGGCTGCAGGGAGGTAAGCAGCAGGTGTCATCAGCAGGGACTGAGGTGCTGGGCCTAGGGGAGGCTAGGCAGGGAGACACTGTGGAGCAGGGGGAGATAGGAGGTCAGTGGGGTGTCAGGCAGCTGGCAGAAGCTAGGGATGAGCTAGGTAGGCAGGAGGACCCTTATCTGACTGGCCAGGAGTGACCCCCCTGACAGATTCCCCAGGGTTTCCAGAGGAGGGGCTGTGGGTAGATAGGCAGCAGGGAGGAGAGTTAAGGGTATAGCAGAGCAGATACAGGTGGGCACAGGGCCAGGTAAGGTAGGGTCCCTACAGGATAGTGACATAGCTCTTTCCCAGACTTGGTTGACAGGAAAGCGACGGTCTGTTCTTGATAGCTGGTCTCTTGCTGGTGCAGAGACATGCCAGTCTCTGGGCAGTGTGCAGCCTGGTCTGCAAAGGGGCCCCTTCACCATGGACTTGGTTCACCAGGCACTGGGTGGGGGGCAGAGGGAGGCAAAGGAGAATGCCCGGCGGCCACGGTGGAGCCCTGCTCAGCAGGATCTGGACTTCACTATCCACTGTGGCCAGGACAATGTACTGGACAATGCCGGAGGACAATTTTGCCAGGCCAACCCCTCAGGACTTATTGAGTGCTTCAAGGGTGCCAGTGGTGTCCCAGTGCCAGGGGAGGCAGCTGGGGCACCAGGCACCCATTGAGCAGGGGAGGTGTCATGATAGAGAGGATTTGGCCCGGGATTAAAGGGGTTACACCCCCATTTGGCCACCCTCTACTCTCATCAGGGAAGCAAGGGGTTAACTGGACTGAGGTCCAGTAATGTGTTTTGCCTTGCTTCAATATCCAAATGTTTATTCCCCTGTGTAAATGTATTGTGTTATCCTGGTGTTTGCACTCACACATACACTAGGGTTGATGCGGGAGGGAAAGGGTTAATGTTAAAATAGTGATTATAGCCCTTTGTGTAATTTTCCCGCCTTTTCAGGCTCCATTTTGCAGCCGTCCATAGGTCGCCATTGAGCCTCCATGCTTTCTAATGGCAGAAGTAGCGGTTTTGGACCTGTTTTGCAGCAATGACCAGCAGGTGGCGTCCAAGAGGAGGAGCGGCGGTTTCCCATTGTAATTCAATGGGCTCATTGACTTAAATGGAGATTCCTCAACGCCGGCCTCGAGGAACAGGTTGACAGCCATCCAAACAGCAGACCGCAAAAGCGGATACAATGTCTTTTAAAAGAGTTTAATCACTACGGTCAAGTTCAACGACAATTGGCGTGGGAATCTTGGGTTCTAGGGCCCCTGGGAATAAAGTTCATTGTGTAAAATGTTGAAATGTGTAAGTCCATATCTCCGGTTCTGAAAGGACCAGAGAGATGGGATTTGGGTGGCATATAGCCAAGGTTCCGGCTTTAATGCATGCCCCTTCCCAGCCCCCTCAGACCAACCAGATGGAGTATGGACGAAGGTAAAGCTTTGTGGATTTTCTCATAGACTTCAATGGCGGCGGTTCCTCCATTGAAAGTCTATGGCGGGAAACTCTATTGACGACAACGGCGGAGTTGCTCCATTGAAACCCATGGCGGCGGAGCCCGTTGTTTTCAATGGGGATTTAGTGAAACGCTGAGATTTCTTTTTAGCGGAGATTTTTATAATAAAATATGAAACGGTTTATGTGATATTTGTATAACTCCGGTTCCGAAGGTCGTAGCGGGCTGAAAGTTGAACCCTATAGTGTACCACTTCCGGCATTAAGGTCTGGAAAGTTTGGACCCGCTGGACCTACCAGAACCGGGTATTTTAATATGTGTAGGTATTAAAATGTATATGGGGTTTTGGATCTGCTCTGAAAAATGCAGACTCCATCTGCTATGTTAAATAAGGCAGGAAGCGCATCCTGCATGAATTAGCATAGCCCGGTGATCAAAAGCTAACTGTCCTGATTGTTAATGCTAAGGGCAAGAACAAAGGAGCTGAGTGTTTTTTAAGTGTCGGTCTTCACACTTACAGGGAAGCCAAAATCTCCTTCAAAGAGATTTTTGCTAGACAGCTCGGCGCCTTGGGTGCAAGAGAAGGGTTGAAATGGTATATAAGTCAGAGTCACCCCTTACTCAAAGGTCTTCATGTGTCTTCATGTATGATCTTCATGTATTGCTGTGATGTCAACATCTGAAACTGAATTATGGAAGAAATGGCCCATCCTGTATCCTGATGGTTTTCTTGTCCTAACCTTTAAGTAAGTGTCCATATTTTGTCTGTTATTTGTATATCTCGTGTGTTCACCTTTTTCAAGGAATAAATTATATTTTATCATATCTAAGTCTCGTCCGGTTCAACCCAGTTATATCTTTGGTGGTGTATTATTCATAGCCTGTCACAAAGCTCCCGTCACAGTGGGGGGGAGGGAATGTGGGAGGAGGAGAGGGAAAAGAATGTGGAGGGGGACAGAGAATGTGCTGGGAGGAGGAGGGGGAAGAGAATGTGAGGGGGAGGGAGAATGTGGGGGGAGGAGGAGGGGAGGGAAGAGAATGTGGGGAGGAGGAGAGGGAAGAGAATGTGGGGGGAGGAGGAGTGGGGAAAGAGAATGTGGGGTGGGGAAATCCTTCATGAAAAATTGGACTTTCCCCAAAAAATTGCAGTTGGTGGAACTTGCCCTGGGCACAAAAATACCTAGTACCTCCTATGTATCAACAGACCCTGCCCTAAAGGTGGTACTCTTCTTTTAGTGAAATTTCCCATCTGAGGAGTGTACCGGTGATTGGTAAAACCAGTGGTCATTAAAGCAATTCAAGTTTAGACCCGCTCACTTTCCAATGCATCATTTTATTGGGCACCAATCGGATGAATGACAAGGCAACGAGAAGGTGAGGGAAAGAGAGGTCTTTTATTCAATATGGTGGGAGTCTGCTTCCCGGCGCTGGAGAAGAAATCATCTCTATTCCAATGATTGGGACTGAAATGTTCTCTAGCGTGGAGATGCGGTTCAACAACACATTGAAAAGGAGGCCCGAGAGGGAAGGATTACATGACTCCATGTATCATCGCTCATAACCTGGCGTCGACGTGTATAGCGACAAATGGGTCTTCGTCGTTGTTGCTGATCTGGAAGCGAGCGGAGCCGTCGCTGCCCACGCCGATCTGTTTGCCGGTGCAGCGGCTTCCCTCTTTCTGTCCGGAGATGACATCGCAGTAGGTACCGGCTGGGAGGCCAGTGTTCACAGTGACGTCCAAGTTCCTGAATAAATATTAAATAAGGTCATGAAGTGTTAGTGTTCCCCATAACTTCTCAAGTCATGAACATTACATGTGTTTAGTACTTTTATTGGGATTTTTCCAGGGACTTGTGTACTTAGAATGGACATTCTCAGTGTGTTGATATTAACCTCACAGGTCTAGAGAGCTTTCCAAACTCACAGGTCTCTTCTTCACATGTACAAAATGTTCCAAACCTCACAGGTCTCTTCTTCATGTGTACAAAGCTTTCCAAACCTCACAGGTGTCTTCTTCACGTGTACAGAGCTTTAGAAGCCTCACAGGTTTCTTTTTCACATGTGCAGAGCATCCCAAATCTCACTGATCTCCCTTCTCTTGCTGGCCCAGTACAATTGATCACATCTTGAAACAAATCTTCATCTAAAGACACAAACTGATACACTCACCAGTCATCATTGTTTAAGATAATGAAGCCTCTATTTCCACGACCGAACGCCACCTGGTTGCTCCCGTTATCCCACCAGTTTGTGAAGGCCTGACCATCAACCACATTACGGAAGCCGACCATGTTCCTGCAAACACAGCAAAGGATTGTAATGAGCAGAGATGTCAACAACATCCCCATGAGTTTGTCGGATACCAAATATTAAATGAGAAAGACGTCCCACGTGCCTCAGTGTTGTGCAGAAGCTCAGATCGTGCGACAAACATATGCAGTATCTCCAGCAATAGACCAAAAGGGGTTTGAGGAACCTAACGTTGACAACTTTCGTGTCCCACTCACTTTATCTGACGCCATCTGTGCTCACAGACCCAACCATTGCCACATGTTCCATCGCCGTTGATACTGACAGAGGAACTCGAAGGCCCCATCCAGTCATTGACATCCTAAATAAAAGAGAGTGTCCAGTGTCAAATTCTCTGGTAACTTTTGAACCAATCATTTTGCTGGTAAGAACTGGGAAGAGGGGGAGAGGTTCATTGACTTTATGTTGAACCCAGTTTCCTACTGATAGGTGGAAGAATGAAGGCACATAGTTACCCTCCCGTTCACAATGTTCCTTGGCCAACTGAAGCTTGACATGACGCGTGTGAAGCCGTAAGGGTGCGCCAACATGAATCCAACTCCCATCTTGTACAGACTGCAGAGAGAGGACAAGTTAGTTTATTAAGCATGGCGGGAAGGCAAGCATAGCATGGTTCTTTCCATATTGTCTTTCACTTAACTATTCAAATATTGTACAAAAGAATCAAGTCATTGGGGGGTTACTCGTTATTTGATGGGACATCGGGGTCAGTGGGAGTCTCTGTGTGGTAGTGCCCCATCGTCACGACTGCACTTTAATGGCTACTATCTGTTTAGAGCCAGTCACATCCTACGGCTGGAATCTTCCAAAGAAGCATGATTAATATATAATTGTGTGTTTCTTTGTCTCTGTCTACTGTAAATATGTGTGAATTATTCATGGAACCAATTGTGAATAAAGTAAATATATCAGTCTTCTTCTAAATGCCCTCAAATTTAGCCTGTACGATGCAGTGACTGGCAATTAAATTGGCATTGTATTGAGTTTGCCTGGCAAAGCCCCATCACCATCGTCATCATCAGAAATACAGTCGGCCCAATTCCAAGAATAGAGAAACATGGATTTTTCCCTTACTGGGGAATAGAAACTGCTACTGTATTGTCCCACTGAAGACCTTTAAAGCAGGGGGTGTCAACTCCAGTCCTTAAGACCCCCCAACAGGTCAGGTTTTCAGGATATCCCTGCTTCAGCACAAGTGGCTCAATCAGTCCCTCATTCTCTGACTGAGCCAGTGATTTAGCCACCTGCGCTGAAGCTGGGGTATCCTTACAACCTGACCTCTTGGGGGGTCTTGAAAAACGGAGTGGAGACCTCTTGCCTTAAAGTTTCTCGGTGGGAGACGAATCTTTTGTCTGCGAGGTTCCTTCTTCATGGACGTTTCTTTGTGAATGAGTTTGTAGACCGTCTAGCTGTTCATGGGTCTGACGTTCACCTCTCAGGTATCTTGATCTGCATAGCCTGCTTCCTGAGCTCTTTCACTGGCCATCATGGGCGGAAGGGACAAGCGTTGGGGTAAGTGCACTGCCTTTGTATTGGGTAACCCCAGATTGAATGCCAGTGTCAGCTCCTTGTGATCTCGGGAAAGTCACTTTATCTCCCTGTGTCTCAGGCACTAAGATTAAAGTGTAAGCTCAGCAGGTCTGGGCTCCCTGCACTCGTAAAATTCCACATACAGCGCTGCACTCACTGTCGGCACTATGTGAGGAAATATTATGGTATTAGTTTATATATATTAGTAGTATATTATAGTATTAAATCTCATTACAGAGTTCGCATACACGATCCATCAGCTTTGGTCAGAAACATCTATGTATCTTACACTCTCAACGCAGAAACCAATAATGGAAAAATACTCCACATTACCGAGCATCAAAGAAGGTCAGGATGGAGGATCCGCCAGCGCCGTGGCCTCTCTGGTTGTCGTGATTGTCTATAAACACCAAGGCCCTGTTGCTGGGCATGAACCCCCAGCCTTCTCCCCAGTTCCTAGAGAGAGAAGACAGCAGTAAGATCCAGGTTGTCTTGTCCTCTGTGGTGGGTTATGACAGGATAGGGTGTGTTATCGGAGGGGACAATATCAAGTGCTACATCTTCATTCGAAAGAGAAGAGAGCAACTCAAGAACATGTTCCATGGAAGTTTGGGACATTCAGAACATTCATACACACATATAACACGTTACCAGCTGCACACAGAATTAATTGAGGGAGCATTCTACCTACCTCCCTCCACCCCCAATTTTGTATATGAAGCATTTAACCACATTAACATTAGCTCCGGACACCTCCTGAGATACATACCGTGGAAATCAAATGGAAGTTCTAAATCGCCATGAAGAGCCGGTGGTACCTAAGTATCTCAGGGAGCAGAGGGTCCCCGGAGCAGACATTAACGCGGTTCATCTCCCGAGACCCCCTGCTCCATAAACATATAAAAATGGGGTGGATGTAAGTTGGGATGAACTGCTCATTTAAAGGGATCCATTGTCTATGGGCAGAAACAAAAGGCGTCTACTAGTACATCAGATTTTGGGGGGTTATTCGTTAAACTGCGATAGTGCCGATCGGGGCACTATGGCATGGAGACTGCCATTGATGTCAGTGGGAGATTGTGTGCAATAGTGCTAATATCAGCACTATCGCAGTTTACTGAATAAGACCCTTCGAAAGTGTTCTAGAAGTTGTTACGTAATCCGCGCCTGAGAGGCCAAAACTCAACGCTAACTCAACTTTCAGACCCATTAGTGAGATTGGATATTTGCCACTTTTAATGTACATGTTGTTTGATAAAAAAAAAAATGTTTAGCTGCATTCAAATAATAGCAGAATTATACGAAACGTATAATATAAAAAAAGTGTAAGCACTCTTAATTCTGCCGTTTGTTCTAATACTCCCGCGAGTTTGACATCCCCCCGTTTCGTGTCTTACTTCAGATAAGACAACTTTTCTCCGTTCCACTTGCGGATGGCTGTTCCAAGCTTAGCGCCGTATTTAAATTCAGTTACTCGTCCGACGCCAAAGTATTCGTTGACAGAAATGGATTCGCCTCCGAGATCAATGACCTTGAAATGGGACAATCCTGATCGGTTATTGTCAGTGTAAGGAAAGTGTTAAGCTCCAGTCAATGCACAGAACGGCTTGGTGGAACACTCAAGGAACTCATCTCCAGCTACATCAACCAAGATAATCCCCACTGGTCTCAATGGGAATGTCTTTCCGTAATACATCTCGGACAGTTGTTCTTCACCCAGTTTTAAATCTCCCCCCACCCCACCCCTATGTGTTAATTGTTAAATCCCCTCCTTTATACATCAATGCCGGCGACAAATGAGAGGTCTGGTATCTCCAGAATGCAAAAGTGTGTCCAAAATCTTGTCTTTCCCCATTTTGAGATGTTTTTATACCAGCGATCCCCCAATACTAGATCTAAACATGGATGCATGAACATATGTGAAATAAACTTATATCCATAATACTTAGGGGTGACCAACTCCAGTCCTCAATGTCTGCTTACAGGTCCAGTTTTCTGGATATCCCTGCTTCAGCACAGGTGGCTCAATCAGTCCCAGCTTCAGCACAGGTCTCTCAATCAGTCCCTGCTTCAGTTCAGGTGGCTCAAACAGTCCCTGCTTCAGCACAGGTGGCTCAATCAGTGGCTCAGTCATTGAGCCACCTGTGCTGAAGCAGGGATAGCCTTTAAACCTGACCCGGTGGTGGCCCTGGAGGACTGCAGTTGGCCACCCCTTGCTCTCGGTGTTGCCCTTGTGTATTCCATTAGATGGTCATTTGAATATGTCAGAACCAACACTGGACTCTTAGTGAAAATAATAACGCTACCCCCTGTTGATGGTACGCTGGGTTATTCCGTGTTCTCACACCATTGACTCCTAAGGAAACTTGATGATGTCCTGCGTTATAACGCGATATATTGGGTTATCACTGGGGGACAATGTCGCTACTACATCTGTCATGTCAACATCTGAAATATGTACGTATTGTGCACTAGATACAATAGACACGGTTATAGACACGGTTCTTGTTTTGTCTCGTATGGAAGAGGAGTACCTCCTGGAAGATGAAAGGCCGGGTGCCTCCTGGGAACCATTTGGTATTCAGGTTGGCGAGTCTGTCCATAATGGCCTTGATGTCTCCGGGCCACATGTGCTTCGCCGCGTCCAGTCTGAAGCCGGCCACGCCGATGCTGATCAGGTTGTTCAAATAGTCGGCGACCTTCCCGCGCACGTAGTCCTTCTCCAGTGCCAGGTCCAGGAGGCCCACGAGCTGGCAATTTCGGACCTGCGGGGACAAAAAAAACAACGATCCTTTTCCCATTTGATGTCACTGTGACGGTAAGGGTAAATATGGCCGCTGTTAATAAAGGTTAAGTCTGCCATTACCCCTACGTGTCAGTAATACATTGGTATTGTATTAAATGTTATGTGTATGTCTTTGCTTGGTTCCAGCACCTCAGGAATCAGGGGTTAATATGTTTGCGGGAGAATTGTTGCAACTTGGTCTGTGACCTCTCCCTGTATCCTTGTTATGCTGCAAATGTTATGTTGCAGTTCTACCCACCAATCAGGACCAGGGCATGTAGACAGCACCTGGCCCTGAGTGTTCCAATATTATGTTTTAAGTGTATAAAAAGGTGAGGAGGGAGAACCCTCGGAGACAGGGAGGGAGACCCGAGACCCCTAGCAGGCAGGGAGGGAGACCCCTAGCAGACAGAGCCTGCAGAGAGTTACAGAGGTGTTGCTGTGACAGGGAGAAGCTGCAGTGTCCACTCCAGTGCTGGTCTCAGGTCTGAAAACCAGTCCTGTAGGCACAGGGCAAGAAGAGAGAACAGGGGAAATGTCTGCAAGGAGGTCCCTGCAACTAGATATGCACGGTATCCCCCAGTTGGGTATGTGTGATGTTTGTGTGTTTTGTATAGTTGTGGATATATACCTTTTCAATAAATACATTTTATAAAATCGTGTTCTGTCTGGCGATATTGATCCCTGGTATTAGTCCTGGTCTCCCGTGACACAGCGCACAGTTGTTACACTTAGTGCATGCGATCCCGCTGGCAGGGAATCAGGGAGTTACCCGTACGAGAGCCAGGCTGACCCAGAGTTTCTACTGGCCGGGGGTATCACGGGAGGCATTGGCGTTCTGCCACACCTGTGATGGCTCCCAGTGAGTGAGGAGGCAAGGCGATCGGGTGAAGGTCCCCCTGAAGCCGCTACCAGTGATAGGGGAACCATTTCAGCGGGCAGCGGTAGATATCATCGGGCCTCTGATGATCCCCAGTAGGTAAAGGAAAAGATATATTTTAACGGTCGTGGACTTTGTGACCAGGTACCCGGAGGCGGTGGCTCTTTCCTCCATTGACACCTGGAAGGTAGTCGAGGCGCTGATAAATATTTTTTACTAGGGTAGGTTTTCCAAGTGAGATCCTGACTGACCAGGGAGCACAGTTCATGAGTGAGCTGCTCCAAAGTCTCTGGGCTGCATGCGGGGTGAACCATCTCTGCACAGCCCCCTATCACCCTCTAACCAACGGACTGTGTGAGCGGTTAAATGGCACCCTGAAGCAGATGCTGCAGGCATTTGTGGAGGCCAAAGGAGAGGACTGGGAAGCACACCTGCAGCACCTACTGTTCGCATACAGGCAGGTGCCACAGGAGTCTACCAGTTTCTCACCCTTTGAGCTTCTATATGGGCGCCGGGTCCATGGGCCGCTTGACCTGTTCTGGGAGTGATCGGAGTGGGAGACCCCCGCAACGGAGGCGAAGGTGCTCTAGAATGTGGTGGAGCTCAGAGATCGGTTGGCAGATCTGATGGACTTAGCGCAGGCTAACTTCAAGGGAGCTCAGACCAGGCAGAAGCGCTGATATGATAGAAATGCCCATAGTATAGAGTTCATCCCGAGGCAGCAGGTGCTTGTTCTGAAGCCAACTCACCAGAACAATCTCCTAGCTGCCTGGTCCGGCCTGTATCCGGTATTCCGGCGGGGGAACAAGTCAAATTACATGGTAGCTCTGGATCAGGAGTAACGCCGCGCTTATAGGGCTGGCGACCGGAAAAATGCATTGTCGCCGCCGCGTGCGCTTATAGTAAGAGCGACAAAGCGAAGTGGCGACGTGATTTTTGGTAGCCGTAATTTTTTATTTTTCAGGGGCTGTCACCTCATGTGACAGTCCCTGAACCAAGCAAGAGCCTGGTCGCCCGCGACGCCGCCGCAAAGCGAAATACAACTTTCGCTTCGCGGCGACGGGTGATGTCTCACGTCGCCGTCACTATAGGCGCGGCCTTAGGTAGACATCGGAGCTACCACATCAACATGTTAAAAGAATATCATGTGAGAGGACCGGTGGTGATGGCGGTGTGTAGCCCACTATCGGGAGATGCGGCAAGCAGAGCTCTGCCCGTTCTCCTGGGGGAGGCTAAGCAGGGAGGCTCTGTAGAGGACGTGGGGATAGGGTCCCAGCTCACGGCTTCCCAACGGAAGCAGGCGCGAGAGTTGTTAGGAAGGTATGGGAGTCTGTTCACGGACAAGCCAAAACGGACTCACCTCACTGATCATCCGGTCAGCACTGGTGGTCAGAAGCCCCTTCATAAGTTCTCCTACCAAGTGTCTGTGGAGGTAAAGTGGATCATGGAGAAGGAGATTGAGGAGATGTTGGAGATGGGTGTGATCTCCAGGTCACAGAGTCCCTGGGCCTCACCAGTGGTCCTTTTTCCCAAAAAGGATTTAACCACCCAGTTCTGCTTAGACTACCGGCAGTTAAATACCCAGACAGTGTCTTATGCCTGTCCTATGCCACCGATGGATGAGCTGTTAGACGAGCTCACAAGAACAAGGTATCTGACCACCATGGATCTGAGCCGGGGGTACTGGCAGATGCCATTGACCCAGGAGGCGTGGGAGAAGTTGGCCTTCATCACCCCAAGTGGATTGTATAAGTTTTCCATCATGCCATTTGGGATGAAAATGCACCGGCTACCTTCCAGCGTCTGCTCAACGGCCTGCTAGACAGAATGCAGGGGTATGCTAGGGTGTACTTAGATGACCCGGCGGTCTTTAGTAATTCCTAGGCTGACCATCTTACTCATGTAGCGGCAGTCTTAGCCCACATTCAGGAGGCCGGCCTAACGTTAAAGTGCCAGATAGGGATAACAGAGGTCGCATTTCTCAGGTACAGGGTAGGCAGGAGGCATCTCAAACCTGAGCCCGCCAAGGTGGAATCCATTGTTGGGTGATGGTTCCCAGAACTAAGAAGCAGGTGCTAACCTTTTTGGGGACCACAGGGTATTACCGTAAATTTGTACCCAATTACAGTGCTGTGGCCAAACCCTTGACTGACCTGACTAAAAAGAGGATCCCTCTCACGGTAACCTGGTCACCGGAGTATGAGAGTGCCTCTCGGCTCTCAAGGCTGCCCTGGCAAGTGCATCCAATCATAGTGGTTCCTGATTCAAACTTTGGCATTGGTGCAGTGTTGAGTCAGGTGGGTGCCGATGGAGTTGAACACTCAATCGTGTACCTGAGCCGCAAGTTATTAGATCGGGAGGCTACTTATGCTACGGTTGAGAGAGTGCCTGGCTATAGTATGGGCCCTCAGGAAGCTTCAACCATATGTGAATTATCACCCGTTTATGACCATTTCTGACCATAATCTCCTGAGCTGGAAGCAGTGGGTGTCAGGGATAACACCAAGCTGCTGCGGTGAAGTCTGACCCTCCAAGAATATGACTTTACCGTACAGTACAAAAAAGGGAGTGAGCGCAGCAATGCCGATGAACTTTCCCGGCAGGAAGATCCCGGGCCGGCTTAGCTCTGACCTTCAGGCGTCACGCTTGGGGATGAACCCGTTGGGGTCGCTACCCCAGAGCTCTCCGCTTAAGACGGGAGGTGTGACCGTAGGGGGAAATATGGCTGCTGTTAGTAAAGGCTAAGTCTGCCATTACCCCTACCTGTCAGTAATACATTGGTATTGTATTATATGTTATGTATATGTGTATGTCTTTGCTTGGTTCCAGCACCTCAGGAATCAGGGGTTAATATGTTTGTAGGAGAATTGATGCAACTTGCGTCAGTGACCTCCCCCAGTATCCTTGTTATGTTGCAAATATTATTTTGCAGTTTTACCCACCAATCAGGGTTTTGGCATGTAGGCAGCACCTTCCTACCCACCAATCAGGGCCTGGGCATGTAGGTAGCACCTGGCCCTGAGTGTTGCAATATTATGTTTTAAATATATAAAAAGGTGGGGAGGGAGACCCCTAGAGACAGAGCCTGCAGAGAGTTACAGAGGTGTTGCTGTGACAGGGAGAAACTGCACTGTCCACTCCAGTGCTGGTCTCAGGTCTGAAAACCTGTAATGTAGGCACTGGGCAATAAGAGAGAATAGGGGAAATCTCTGCAAGGAGGTCCCTGCAACTAGGTATGCAGGGTATCCCCCAGTTTCCCCAGTTGGGTATGTGTGATGTTTGTGTTTGTGTTGTATAGTTGTGGATATACTTTTCCAATAAATTAATTTTATAAACTCTCGTGTTCTGCCTGGTGATATTGATCCCTGGTATTAGTCCTGGTCTCCCGTGACAGTCACTCCTTGGGGCTCCAGAGAAGCGACTGTACGTGTATTACTATAAGCACTCCATTAATCTAGGTAAAAAGCTTCACTTAGTGCTAATGTCTCTCCTTCTTCAGGCTGTAGTGGGCTGGCAATGTGTTGATGTCTCTTCCTATTTCAACTTCTTTTAGGAATTGCAATTTTGTGAAAAAAACAGAGTCCCATTAATGATGTAACATACATTAGGTATCTGAATCTCAGAGAAGTATCTAGGATATATATTTATATTTATAAATATATATATATACGAGTCATATGAGCTCTACACAGTCCTATACAATTCTGTATGGTCCTATGACATTCAAATGTGCTCCACAGAATTCTTTATAATTGTTCAGGTCTCCTCATAGATTCTGAAGAATTGGCTAGGATCTTACAGATTTGTTTTGATTCCCATGGTTTTGTGTTACATTTGTATGGTACCCACACCGTTTATCAAAGTCAATGGGGCTCCGTATAGAACCGTGTACATATTTTGTGCATACAACTGAATCGTCAAAGAATGGGGAGCAGTCAGAAGGCCAGTGACCCAAACCAAGGATCTCATGACCTGGTCCATTGATCCCATTGATACACGCACCTGATTAGCATCCCCGTAGTTTTCTATCTCCCCGCTCCCGGTCCTGCACTTGCCATCGTTGAAATCCCAGCTGGAGTATGGGACAGCCGGGAAGTCTCTGGATCCAGCGTTGAAAGAACTCCCACAGGTTGAGTGGGTACCGCTTCCGCCGCCTGAGCCACACATGTGGTTAATGATAGTATCCACGTAAATATATACCTGGGCAGAAGAGAGAGAGGAGTGAGGAGAGAAGGAGGGTAAGACAGAATAAATGAAAGAAAGGGGGGAGAGGAATATACAGAGGAGAAAGAAAGGGGAGGAGAGAGAGAGAGGTCCAACAGACCGTACAGAACAGTTACTGCATCCCATGGCATGATTGCCCCACCCCCTTCTCACTCGCGGCTGATCCCAAACAATGGCCGCTTCGTCCACTGGGTGTTTGTCCCGTGCAGCGCGCCACGGGTCCCAATACCATTGTTTAATTCTGTATGAGCGGTCATATAATCTCCAATATCATTCACAAGGAACTGTGCACGGAGGCGACTCATTTACCTATTGTTTTAAGTGTCCCAAATAAAGGGGAACGACACGTACCCCGACATTGTTGCAGCGCGTCACCATGTCACGGAACTGCTGCTCGTTACCGGAGCGGGTGCAGAGCTTGTAGCTGACTGGCTGGTACCTCTCGTACCACGGTCTGTTGGGATTGGTCACAATGATGTTCTCACTTGGTGGGGAAATCTGTAAAAGATATATACATATATTGTACAAGCAAAGAAGGGTGGGGAGGAGCTGTGTTCGTCCTTTCTTCCATGCAGTAACAGAGGAGAGAGAGAGAGAGAGTAGGGATTATGATACTTTATATTGGACCAACAAGTAGTTGATATGTTACAAGCTTTCCAATATATAGGATATTGGCCCGAATATAGTACGGACTCGCACATAATACGATCCTAATGTTTTGAAGGTGTTCTACATGCAAAATAAAAGGTGTTAGGCTGCGAATATAATACGAGTACAGTTTTCAGCTGGACATTTTTAGGAAAAAAACATAGCACTATACTCAGGCCAATACAGTATATATATATATATATATATATATATATATATATATATATACATACTTCACCAAATTCAAATGACCAGGGAAGGACATGCAGCAATATAGGTAGATGGAAAAAAGGGTATTTAATCCATATCCAAGGGTATACAACGTTTCGTCTGAGCCATCCCAGGGCCCCTTAATCAGGGAGGTGCATCCCCTTTTATTCATCGTCCTGCAGTGCTGCGTCTCCTTCCCTGGTCATTTGATTTGGGTGAAGTATCTTTTTTATACTATTTATGATGCAATTGCCAATTGTAAGCTCATTGTTTTGCATATAGGGTGTGCTTTCTGTCCCCATTTTTATGTATGTACAGTATACATACTGTATATACACCGTGTTAAGGAAAAAAGGAACCACTTCTCGTTTTTCATCACATCTTGTATATCTCTCGCTCAATCCCCATGGGAATGTGCACAGTTGTAGGTCTGTTGTGTAGATTAACACTATATAAGAAGCACAATGTACACCATCAACTGAGGTTGATGTTCATTAAACGAGAAATAGGAGTTTTTCCTTCGTAGCTCGTAAATGTGTTAAACTGAAACCCTGAGATTACTATCCAGTTTGAGGTAAAAGTGTGTGTTGATAATCCCCTCCTCCTGCAGTAACTCCCGAAGATGAGAACGCCGCGGTCTGATTGTATAACCGAAAACGCGCTGACCCAGCGTCTCCCACTCCTGAACAATACTCTTTTTTACGGGTGAGGTTTTTCCGTCCCCCTAGCGACCGTCCTTCATCAGGAGTCATTATATGGAAGCGTTTTGAACCCTAATTCTTGCTCTGTCTCAAGCCCCTTATAAGGCGCTTATCTTCTGCGCTAAACACCATTGTGTAACTATGCCCTTTATGAATATTTATTAGATTATCAAATAATTATTACTGTAAACGTAATAATCTTCTGTGACAGACCTCTAATTGCTCACATTTTCATGAAAACGTGATTTTTCTGCAAGGTATGACGGAAAATGAAAAAAGGGTCCTGTTTTGTCTGAAGAAACTCGGGTATGCACCGAGTAGAGCCGTGAAAAATAGGGCTGGGGGCTAGTTGAAGTAAAAAGTTTTATTGAAGAAGCATAATAGCAAAAATAGGTAGCAGGGTCTCTGACGCGTTTCCCGCCTGGTAGGCCACTTTATCAATATTTATCATATTTATCAATATTTGATAAAGCGCCTACCAGGCGGGAAACGCGTCAGAGACCCTGCTACCTCTTTTTGCTATTATGTATCTTCAATAAAACTTTTTACATCAACCAGCCTGCAGCGCTATTTTTCACTGCTGTGCTCGGTGCATACCCGAGTTTCTTCTAGTGCTCAACTGGACTGAGGCACGCGACTCCTGGAACCTGCACATACCACATGAATCGTGAGGGTTGATCTTTTACTCCTACGGATTCCCTTCCTCATCAGCTAGTGGGTGTTTTTTCATGTTTAATGATGCTCCAGCCGCGCACAGACCGACAGGGCTCTTGTGAGAGGGTGAGTTTCATTCATACGGAGCTCATTCCTCCAGCTGCTCAGTCAACGCTGCTTTTAAAGTCGATCTGCTTTATTGTGTTTTTTTTATTGTTGAGCTACTATATTTACACCCACACAAATTGTGCATGTCGGAAGGATCATTTTGTGTCAGCTTATGGTTCCAGTTTCTTGACTACATTCTCATTACTCTACATTTGATATTAGAAGCACCAATCAGGCATTTGTTTCCCACATCTTAACTGTTTTGTCTGAACACCATGTACAGAATACATTGTCTGAGCTTGGAATTCCTGCCCCGCAGAGCTTACAATCTAAACACAGTAGTGGAAGAAACATAAGAAGCAGGGGATTCGGCTGAATCTCATTCCATGTCAGGACACAAAATGTAAATCATAAGGAAATTAATCTCTGTCCCACGGAGCTAGCGATCATACAATCTTAACGGTAAGCCCGTAGTACATAGAGGGCGGGGTGGGGGGTTGGGACTTGAAAGTAGTTCAAGAGTGAGCTTGATGGACATCAGTGGGAAAGTGGTTAAAAAGCTAAACAACAATAGTAGACACAAGTGGGGCAGAAAGGAGACAGTACAGAGCGAGAACAAGATTTGGGGTGGTTATTAGTGAGAAAGTGAGGGTGAGATACATGTAGGTTTATGTAGCAGCCATTCTGCGCTCACAATCCTCTCCAATTGATAGCGGGTCCACTCATTTATCAGCCTTTTATAATACAATCAATATATTTAGTGAAAAGCTTATTTTACTTGCATCCGTTTCTGATATATCCCGCAACATAAAGGAATTCTGGGGCATATCTATCAAGGCAAAAGTGGTACAATTTGGGGGCAAAAGAATATTCTCCAGATATATTAAAGTTAAAAAACCCTATTCATTTAATGTTTTTTTTTTCTTTTACTAGAACAGTGAAAATAATTGCACAACTTTAGGGGCTTATTCTGTAAGATCCATTAGCGCAGTACCGCGCGATCTGCACGGAAATACCCATTGACTTGAATGGGACTTTCCATGCAGAACGCACGGTAAAGCGCTAGCGGAGCTTACAGAATAAGCCCCTTAGTCTTCATACATAAAGCCCCATGTGGCTGGCTACACACTTCCAACTTCTTCTGCTTAGACAAGGGAGACGAATGTATAACCCTGGAATACTTACAGTTAATTATTGCAATTAATGCTCTCTCCCCATTAAACAGCAGAGAGGTGCTGGGGAACGTCTCTTCTGTCACTGGTTTCTTAATTTGGGTCTATACTTCACAGTTACATACATTGATATGTTCTCTACAGAAAAGGAACTATGAGGAGTTGAAGGATTATGAATATACTCATTATCCCTATATAACGCAGAATGTTTGTTCTTTCCACCCCGGCCCCTCATCATTGGTGCTTAATATACAGACCTGCACCCCTCCAAATCCATTGGGCGCCAAGTACCGCTCACACTCTGCTGCAATGTCCCCCCAATTCCACTCAAACAGGTGGACGATAGATGTCCGTCCGGCTTTAGTGTTGGGATTGTACTGAGCTGAGCAAAGCCCGACAGCCACAAGGAGGAGAAGTAGCTTCATCCTGTCCACTTAGGTGACCAGCTCCTCTCTCTCAGCCCTTTTAAATCCTAGGGGTTGGGTAACACTTTGTGATCCCAAAGCAGTGACCACCTGTGACTTGTTTATTTTGAGAGGAGGACAGGTGAAGATATGGTAGTAATTCCCACCACTAAAATACACTCCCACCGGCCCCCACCACTTGCTGCTGGAGTTAGCTGGACACCTAGAAGGGGTCTGTCCAGATTAACATTACCTTGATGCTTCTTTTTATAGCCCAGTTTTCCTTATCAAATGAACCTGACACACAAAACATGAAAGCAGCCAGTCCACAGTGGAGGCATGTTATACAAGTATAACATTCATTCTTATTATACACCGTCCTGACGAGTCTAACCAATTTATGATTGAGTGCCACTTATCTGAAGATCATCTCACTCTCTGGAAAGCAGTCTCACTCACGGGAAGGCCGTCTCACTCTCTGGAAGGCCATCTCAGAAATGGCAAGGCTGGGAGAGACTAATTCCTCTAGCAGCCAGGGGAATAGTTCCTCCAGCACAGTGGGGACTCAGGATGCTCAGATACAAAGAAAGATTGTGGTGGTAGGGGACTCCATTATTAGGAAGGTAGATAGGGCAATCTGTTGCCGGGACCTCATGAACCGAACTGTTTGTTGTCTCCCGGGTGCTCGGGTTCGGCACATTGCGGATCGGGTAGACAGATTGTTGGGCGGGGCTGGGATTGACCTGGCGGTCTTGGTACACGTTGGAACTAATGACAAAGTTAGAGAAAGATGGAGGGTCCTAAAAAATGATTACAGGGATCTAGGCCAAAAGCTTAAGGCAAGGACCTCCAAGGTAGTATTTTCTGAAATACTACCAGTGCCATGCACTACCGCAGGGAGACAGTCAGAGATCAGGGAGGTTAATGCATGGCTAAGAAAGTGGTGCAGGAAGGAGGGTTTTGGGTTTTTAGAGCACTGGGACTCCTTTTCTGAGAGGTGCCATCTATATTCTAGGGACGGATTGCACCTCAATGAAGAGGGATCTTCTGTGCTAGGGGGGAGAATGCTAAAAAGGTTGGAGGAGATTTTAAACTAGGATGGAGGGGGGAGGGGAATGAAACAGATAATGAACTAAATGGAATAGAGGAGGATACAAGGTGGTATGGAGGTAGAATGGGGGCAAGTGCGAGTTTGACAAGCAGTGAGACACCCATAGTAAATACAGATAATACTAGAAAACTTCTAAAGACTAAACCAAGTGGGCGCAGAAAGGAAGGAGCAGATAAGATAATAGTACAGGCTGAAAAAAACCTTAAATGCCTGCTTACTAATTCAAGAAGCCTGACAGATAAAATGGGGGAGCTTGAATTAATAGCTGCAAGGGAGCAGTATGATATCATAGGCATTACTGAAACATGGTGGGATGAAACTCATGATTGGACAGTTAATTTAGAGGGTTATTCCCTTTTTCGGAAGGATCGAACAAATAGAAAAGGAGGTGGAGTATGTTTATATGTTAAACCGGATCTAAAACCTATTATAAGGGATGATGTTTATGAAGGGAATTATGAAAATGTAGAGACTTTGTGGATAGAAATTAGCAGTGGAGGTAAAAGTATTAAGAAAATATTTGTGGGAATATGCTATAAACTACCAAATATCTGTGAGATTGAGGAAGCTAAAATACTTTTGCAAATGGAAAAGGCATCAAAACTGGGTCATGTTTGCATAATGGAGGATTTTAATTATCCAGACATAGACTGGGGCAATGAGATTAGCGTTAAAACAAAAGGAAACAGGTTTTTGGGGGTGCTTAAAGACAATTATATGACCCAAATTATTGAGGAACCAACCAGGAGAGGGGCAATACTGGATTTGGTCATATCAATTAATGTAGAAGTAATAACAAATATTCCAGTCCTGGAACATTTGGGTAACAGTGATCATAACATGGTCTCATTTGAAATAAATGATTAAAAAATAGATTTATTGGGTTCAACAAAGACTTTAAACTTTAGAAAGGCAGATTTTAATAAACTGATGTCTAATCTAGTAGTAATACACTGGGATGAGGTTTTTGCAGGGAAAAATATAGAAGATAAATGGGCAGTCTTTAAAACATTGTTAGAAAAGCACACTTATCAGTGTATACCCTTGGGTAATAAGTATAAAAGAAATAAGTCAAAACCAATGTGGCTAAATAAACAGGTAGGGGAGGAAATGGACAAGAAGAGGAAGGTGTTTAGATTCTTTAAGTCAGAAGGGACAGAGACATCGTATCAGAATTATAAGGAATGTAGCAAAAATTGCAAAAGGGCAATTGTGACAGGGTAAATAACAGCCACCAGTTATATGCCTGGAAAACCTATGTCTAGTCTGCAGTGACAGCACTGACTAGGTTAATTTCAGCTGGGAACCTCAGGACAATTAGTTGGATCCCAGCTGCCTAATCAAGGTGTGTTAAAACCCAGGTTGTACACACATTAAGCTGGCTGTTGATGAGAGAGGAGTAAGCTGCTGCTAAAGAGATTTCCTGATACAAGGTCTGATAAACAAAGTAGCTGAATTGTGAACTGTCTGTGCCCTGCATAGAAAAGGGCAACTTTATACACTGTCTGCTAAAGTGAAACTGTTTTTGTCTGTTTGCTGAAGCAAGCCATTTTCCTTTTGTTGCTGATAAGAAAGTTATTTTTGTTTTGTGTGTTGTACATATTACAAGGCTAAATAAATAAGCCTTGTCAAGAAACCCGCGTGTGTAGTTGCATATACCCTGCAACATATGGTATCAAGAATTGGGAAGGTTTTTTTCAAAAGGCTCCTGCAGTTAAAGGGCCACACACACACACAAGAATGGAAGAATTTTTTAAAGAGTTTTTGTGCGAGCAGGCCCGTCTGCAAGCAGAGAGAGAGGAAAGACTTTGGCAGCAGCAAACCCAGCTCGTAGCCCAGCAGCAGGCAGCACAGGAGGAGCGAATGGCCAAGTTGCTGACCCAATTCCAGGGGTCTGCCAGTACAGAACTTGCAAGCAAACCCCCGATACTCCTGAGGAAAATGGCTCCGAACGAGGATCCAGAGGCTTTTTTACTGACTTTTGAAAGAGTTGCCGAAGCTCAGGGCTGGGCTACAGATCGCTGGGCAACTGCTTTGGCCCCGCTCCTCATAGGAGAAGCCCAGGCCTCATATCAGGGTCTCCCAGCAGATCAGGCAATGGACTACCGACAAGTAAAAGCCACCATATTGGATTGCTTAGGTCTGACCCCAGAGACCTACCGGCAGCAGTTCCGGAACATGAAGTACACCGCTAAGATGAGACCCCGGGACCTCGCTCAGCGATTATTGGACTTATGTACACGCTGGATACAACCCGAGGAGTGCACCAAGGAGGCAATTCTTGAGCAGGTGGTTTTGGAACAATTTCTACAAATAATACCCCCTTCCGCACGCTCATGGGTAAAACGCCACGCTGCTGAAACCCTAGCTTTGGCGGTCCGACTCGTGGAGAACTTCCTTGGGGCTGAGCAGCAGGCGAGTGTCCTGGACCCGACTCCACCGGCACTTGCGGATGCCCAAAGAGGGAGGTCGGATCAATGGGGAACCTACGGCCCGTCACGGGACCGCCAAGTGCAACGGAAGGAGCAGTCGTTCCAGCAAGGACGGAGTCCAAATGCTGGTCCCCGCAGAGACCCTCATCTACTTCCGGATATCGGCTCGTCGCAAAGTGAGAGGAACTTCGATTCCGGCGCCACAGGACGCCACCAGATCTGGTCTCCATGTAACCGGTCCAGGCGGAGCGCTATCCACAGCCCCCTCCTCGCGGGGACGGAAACCTTCTCATGTTCCGCCTGCGGAGAACAAGGCCAAGGCGGTATGTGGACGTTCCACTGATGGATTTGTTCATCACCAGCAACCGTCGCCTCCGGCTTTACTGGGGGTAACATACAAGCCCTGGATACTTCAGCCCTGATGGGGGGAAAAAACAGGGAAAAAACCATCCCAGGCCTTGTAGATTCGGCTCTGGGACAAACTCTGGTGCTCCACAGAACTGTTACCCCGAGGCGCCAAAGTAAGCCGAAACCGGTCGAGGAGTAGGAATGCTAGCAACGTACTAAGGGAAAAGAACCCAAGAGGAATACGGAGCCTTGCCCACGTGTGTTCCTTTTGACTCCCCATGGAGCATAGAATGTATACACGGCGATGTAAACCGACTATCCGACAGCCAAATCCGGCTACAGGTAAAAGGTCAGGAGGCTTACCTCGAAGTAGGAGTCGCTCCTTGGCTCCCTGCCCCCGTTGTGCTCGGTCGGGGACTGGCCTTTCTTTTCGGACCTAATGGCCCCAGTCTTTCACGAGGAGGCTCCTTCTAGGGCTCAGGAGAACCTGGCAAACTGTTCCTCTTCTCGGCAGACCTTTTTCCCAGTAGACACCGAGTTCAAAGACTCGAAGCAAAGACGCTTGGAACACAATAGGACTGGTTTGCAGAAATCTGGGTCTCAAGGGTGACCATTCTAGTAGTAAGAGGTCAAAAAGTGATGGCTGGGATGGCCAAAGAGAGGGGGATATGGGCCCTGGAGATTTACCAGACCTATAACCTCCTGACTTTCGCCAGAAGCAAAGGGAAGACCCAGTCCTTGCTAGACAGTATGACAAGGTGGTGATAAATTGATGAACAGATTTTAGATGCACAGGGGGTGATATATTCCCCCATTTTTGAGCTATCAAAGGATATCCTATATAGCGGTGAATAGGCAGACACAAACAGGGGACGTGTCCACCGACAGATATTGGTTCCCAAGGCGTTTGTTAAATCTGTGTTCACTCTAGCCCATACTGTCCCTTGGGTTGGTCACCCATCGGCAGGATAAAACATTGGACCGATTTCATCCCGATTCTATTGGCATAGGGATGCTAGTATATTGCTAGGGCTAGAAGCTATGCAGCATGTCCAGAGTGCCAGCTAAACTAGTCCAAAAGGACAAAAACCAGCCCCTGCTTGGTTCCTCTACTCATTGGTGTAGTTCCTTTGAGAGGATTGGGAGTTAGAATTGGTAGGACCTCATAGAACCTTTGCGATAGGACACAGGTCTATCCTTTTAATAGTTGATTATGCGACAAAGATATCCTGAGAGCGCTTCCCCCTGAGACAGCAACGGCGAAGCAAGTAGCCAACCAGTTGTTGGACTGTTCTCACGTTGGACTTCCCCAGGTTATGTTGACAGACCAAGGTACAAATTTCATGGCTAAACTGATGCAGAGATGCTTAAAGTTACTAGAGGTCAAGTCTGTTCGGACATCGGTCTACCATCCACAACTGACGGATTGGTGGAAAGATTCAACCGAACTCTAAAAAGGGATGCAGAGGAATTTGTAAGATTCAGTAGAAGAGAGCCTGGATGAACTTCTCCCTTTCTGCCTGTTTGCGTGCGGAAGTTCCCCCAGGCCTCCAGCGAGCGATGATCCTCCTCCTTGAATTGCTCTATGGCCGCCAACCCCGGGGATCCTAGACCTCCTAAAGGAGTCTGGGAGTAACAGCAGTCCCCTTCTAAGAATACCTGCAATATGTCTAGACCTTAGGAACGCCTCAGATGTGTCGGGCCCAGTTGCCAGGGGGAATCTTAGAACCCAGGACAGTCAGGAAGAGCTTATTACTTAATCCATATGCTCGCATGAGCTGTTTCACCCAGGATGACTCAGGTGGATTTATTGTTACCAGCCGCCCAGTGCAGAGTAAACTCCTGCCATGGCAGGGCCCATCGGCATCACCAGTACTCGACGGCCTCGTACGGGTGATTGGATTTAACGAGATCGCTCAACGTCAGGAGGGTAAACAAATTTACCATGTGAACTTGCTGAAACCCTGGAAGATGCACGGGTCTCTATTCTCCACCCAGTGGGAGGAGGAAACGGACTTGGGTCCTCAGCCTCCACGGGATGAACATCATGAGTGACGATAAAATCCCAATAGGTAAGCTTGTCTCTGAACAAAAGGGGGACTTGTTAGCATAATTACACAATTCCAGGATGTTTTTTCTGACTTACCCAGGACAAACTAACTTAATTTCCCATGCATCGAGACAGCACCTGGGTAAAAGTAACATACCCGTCCTTATAGTTGCCTGAAAGTCGTAGGGCTGGTAGAGAAGGAGGTACAAGAAATGGTTCCACTTAGGAGTGATTGAGGAATCATGCAGGAGTGGTGTGTAGTCCAATAATTATGGTCCCCTAAACCCATGGGAAGGTAGATTTTGTGTGGACCTCGAAAGGTCAATGCGGTATCCAGTTTGACGCATATCCGATGCCAAGGGTGGACGAATTAATTGACGCCCTTTGTAACGCGGAATATATCTCCACGTTGGACTTGACAAAAGGATACTGGCAAATACCCTTAGAGGAAAATCCAAATGCAAAACAGCCTTTGCCACTCTCATGGGTTTATACAGTTTGTGACAATGCCATTTGGACTGCATGGAGCCCCACCACTTTCAGAGACTCATGGATAAGGTACTGAGGCCCCATAGACTTATGCCCGCAGCCTACCTAGATGACATTGTCATTTATAGTAACACTGGCGGGCCCATCTAATACTGAAAGCGGTCCTCAAATCTCTGAGAGGCAGGGCTCACAGCCAACCCCAGAAATGTGCCTTGGGTAAAGCGCGGAAACCAAATACTTAGGGTATGCAGTGGGAGGTGGGAAAATAAGACCACTAGCCGACAAGGTAGCTGCCCTGAAAGAAGTTCCGAACCCCAAACAAAAACGCAGGTCGCTCTCTGCTTTTTTAGCAGGGTACTCCCGGCGGTTCTCCCCAACTATTCGGAAGTGGCACCCTTTAACGGACCTCACAAAAAAGTGTGCCCCTACACAAGTGGTGTGGTCAAGGGATTGTCAGAGAGGCCTTGAGGACTAAAAAGGTTGTCTATCAGAGGGTCCCATCCTTAGAAGCCCAGACTTCAACAGCCCTTTTATAGTGCAAACAGATGCAACAGAGATAGGGTCTAGGGGCAGTGTTGTCACAACAGTTTGAGGGAGTTGAACATCCTATTCCTTTTCCCTGAGTAGGAAATTGTTCCCAGGGAAAAAACTACTCAGTGAATTGAGAAAGAGTGCCTCAGCAGTAAAGTGGGCAATTGAGGCTTTAGGCTTACCTGGCAGGAGTCCATTTTACTTGGTGACGGATCATGCTCCACTGAAGTGGTTAAATAGCATACAGATTCAACTGCTAGATTGACAGGTGGTATATGGCCCTCCAACCCTTCTCATTTGAGATTCAGCATTAGGCCGGGAAAAGAGAACGCAATGCTGACTTCTTTTCTAGAGAGGGGTGGATGGTCGGCTTCAGCCGTGCGTAGCCCCAGCCACACACTAACAGGGGAGGAATGTGACAGGGGTAAATAACAGCCACCAGTTATATGCTGGAAAACCTATGTCTAGTCTGCAGTGCAGCATGACTAGGTTAACTTCAGCTGGGAACCTCAGGACAATTTAGTTGGATCCCAGCTGCCTAATCAAGGCAGCGTTAAAACCCAGGTTGTACACACTTAAGCTGGCTGTTGATGAAGGGAGTAAGCTGCCTCTAAAGAGATTCCTGATACAGGTGCTGAATAAACAAGTAGCTGAATTGTGAACGGTCTGTGCCTGCATAGAAAAGGGAAACTTTATACACTGTCTGCTAAAGTGAAACTGTTTTGTCTGTTTGCTGAAGCAAGCCTTTCCTTTGTTGCTGATAAGAAAGTTATTTTTGTTTTGTGTGTGTACATATTACAAGGCTAAATAAATAAGCCTTTTCAAGAAACCCGCGTGTTGTAGTTGCATATACCTGCAACAGCAATCAAATTAGCAAAAATGGATAATGAAAAAAGGATTGCATAGAAAGTAGGTCAACCATAAAAATTTCTTAAGTACCTTAATAACAAAAAAATGAGAAAAGAAATATAGGACCCTTCAGTGTGAGATGGGTAGGCAGATATGGAGATAAGGAAAAAGCTGGAGGTATTAAACAAATTCTTTGCCTCTGTGTTTACCAGGGAAGAATCAGTTCAATAGTAGTGCCGCAGGAGGAAGCCACAACCCTCCATTAATGAACAATTGGTTAACTGAGGAAAAAGTTCATAAGCACTTGAAAAAATTAAAGTAACTAAGGCCACCTGGCCCCATGGCATACAGCCAAGGAGTTCTCAGGATTAAGCTCAGTAATAGCAAAACCATTATATTTAATATTCAAGACTCCATTTACACAGGCTCAGTACCACAAGATTGGCGTAAGCAGATGTGGTGCCTATATTTAAAAAGGGAGCTAGATCACACGGGAAATTACGACCTGTAGCCATGACTTCATATAGGGAACTACTTAAGGTTTAATACGGGATAATATCAGGAATACCTAATGGAAAACAAAATTATATAATAGTCAGCATGGATTTATGAAGATAGACTTTGCCAAACTAACCTTATTTGTTTCTTTGAGGAGGAAGTAGGAACTAGACGCAGGGTAATGCTGTTGATGTGGTCTACTTAGATTTTGCAAAACTTTTTTTTTTTTTTTATCTTAAATTTTTATTGAGTCACAACAGCATAAAATACATTATTGAATACTTTTTTTGCCTTATATGTAAACAATATTTAAATAAGTGCGTTAGTAGTAAAGTAAATCCTACTGTACTTCAGGATCCGACCTTCCGAGTGAATCGGCTGAGTCATTTGTATCAGGTCGTCTGGCCTGAAGAGACATCATATTTTAAACCAACTTAAAGGGGGAGACAAGACAGACTCACAAAAAAAATAATAATATATATATTATATATAATATATATATATATATATATATATAGATTACTATATATATATAAATATATATAGAGGGGGAAGGAACAGGGTTGTGACGGGTCGACCAGGGGGGGAAGCAGGTGTAGGGAATGAGGTAGAAGCTGTGATGTGGTTGGGGGCGCCCCTCTGGGTCCGGAGCCGATTGTTGCGTGCGTCTGTGGGCTGGGTCACATCTCTGACAGCTGCTTCTTTTTTTTAGGGGTTGGTAACTAGGGCTTTGGGCAGTTAGGGTACTGCGAGTGAACTCCTCCCAAAGAGAACGCACCTATAGCTATCATAGCCAGATTGAGGCCGTCTCAATCCCCGGGATACCTGTCTGAGCCCACCAGGGCGTCCAGACTTTTAGAAAATTGTCGCCAGTGTCATTAACTAAACTCGTTAACTTCTCCATCTGGCAAATGAACCACAATCTATTACGAATTTTTGGGATGGTTGGGATCTCGGATTGTTTCCATAATGCTGCGATCTCGCACCGTGTTGCAATTGCAAAATGGGCAATTAGTTTGTTGTGAGCTTTGGTAATGCCCGCCAATAGCCTGTGTAGGAGAAACAGCCACCGGTCCGGGGGTATGGTGAGATCAAACAGTCTCTGAATCCAAAGTCTAATCATTTCCCATAGTGGGGAGATCCGCGGGCAGGACCACAGCATATGTAACAGGTCGGCCGATCACCGGCAAGGGCACAGTGGGGAGGATTCCGGCACAAACCTTGATAATTTCAGTGGGGTGAGGTACCATCGCATTAGGACCTTATATGCGTTCTCCTTAAGAGTAGTGCATATGGAGCTCTTAGCAGTGGCCAGGAATATGGCGCTCCATTCGTCCTCCTCCAGGTTTTCTCCTAGATCTGTTTCCCATTGAGAGCGGAATGAGGGTACATTCTGACCTTGTGCCCCAGAATTGATCACTTCCCTGTACAGCTGCAATGTGAGTCCCTTCGTGTCGGTCTCTGCCAGACAGAGCTTTTCAAAAGATGTTAATAAGGGGTATGGGGCGAATTTGTTATAGAATGCCCCGATCTGGAGGTACCTAAAGAATTCTGAGTGGGGGATCTCTTTTTCAAGCCTGATATGGTCAAACGTTTTGATTTTCCTATCGTGGCCCTCCAGATCCTTAATCCGATTGTAGCCCTTCTTCCTCCAAATTGAAAGATTACCGACCGACCGACCTGGAACGAATTCAGGGTTGTTCCAAATGGGTGTCATCATAGTATGTTTTGTCGTAAGGGAATGTTTGATTTTCGTAGCCTCCCAGATTGATATTGAGTTAGTCATTGAGGAGAGCGGCGTGTTAGCAAACTTTCGCGCAGTTTTAGGTAACCAGATTAGGCTTCTTAATTTTAGAGGCGCACATGCAGCGCTTTCTATTTCCACCCACCTCTTCAATTTCGGGCTTGATTGCCATTGTATAATTTGGCTTAATTGTGCCGCTTTGTAATATGATACCAGACAGGGTACTGCTAAGCCACCAGCTAACACAGGCCTTTTCATGTTCAATTTACTTACTCTCGGTTTTTTACCTCCCCATATAAACTTGGAGATTTCAGATTGAAGTGAGAGTAGGTCCTTCAATCTGAGTGGCACTGGAAGAGTCTGGAAGAGATATAATATACGGGGGAGTAGGTTCATTTTGACACTATGGATGCATCCTATCCAGGATATCCTTTTGGATGTCCACTTCTGTAAATCTGATTTTAGGGTCCGAATCAGGTTGGGGTAATTTGCATTGTACACGTCTGTGACATTCTTGGGGATGTGGACACCCAGGTATTTTATATGTTTTTGTTGCCAGCTAAATTTGAAATTCAATTTTAATAACTTCTCCGTGTGTCTGGGGAGATTGATATTGAGGGCCTCTGACTTGGATTGATTAATTTTGAAGCCGGAGATCATAGAGAAACGACTTAGTAGGTTGAATAGGTTTGGCAGGGAAGTAAGGGGTTTTGTGATAATTAAGAGGATGTCATCTGCGTATAGGGCCGCCTTATGGGTTTGGGAGTATGCGTTTAACCCGGAGATGTTAGGATTGCCTCTAATTTGTGCCGCCAGTGGTTCGATGCATAGGGCAAAGAGAAGAGGGGATAATGGGCAACCCTGTCTCGTGCCACTCTTAATTTGAAATGGCAGGGAGGGGAAGCCTTGATAAACGACCCTGGCTGTGGGGTTAGAGTACAGCGATAAAATCGCTTCACTCACCCTATCTCCAAAGCCAAATGCTGCAAGCGTCTCTTTCAGGTATGGCCAGTCTATCCTATCGAAAGCCTTTTCTGCATCCAGACTTAACAGCATACTTTGAGTAGGTTTATTGTTTGCCAAACCTAACAGATCAATAAATCGCGGGTATTATCCGCTGCTTGTCGACCCTTGATAAATCCGACTTGATCTGGGTGTATAAGTCTGGGTAGGATGAGACTAAGTCTATTTAGCATATAATTTGATATCGGTGTTAATTAAAGATATAGGCCGGTAACTTTTGCAGTCCAGCGGGTCTTTCCCAGTTTTATGGATTAGCGATATCGACGCCTGCAACATCTCCTTGGGGATGGGGGCTCCCGCTAAGATTGCGTTAAACATGTGGAGCAACCGATGCGCATGCGCGGCGGGTTGGTGATGGTTGCATAGTCACACAGCTCCACCAACCGCCGGCACTATATAGAGAATAATCGATATCAAAACCGGCAATTTTGAAATTAAAAACAGAGCTACAGACGTCTAAACCCTTCCAAGTCAATCAAATAAGCCCCAAAAAAGGATGGCTGCAACGAGACAGAAGACTCGACGCAAATCAGATGTCAGGGCCTACTTTACCGGCCAAAGCAAGGCAGGAGCTGCGGAGCTGTCGGCGGTCTCTGACTCAGATTCAGCCCAAGATGCGGAGGGCTCTAGAGCGGCAGCAGAGCATACAAAAGTTATTAAAAAAGAAATCTCACGCTTATTAATTGATCTAAAATCTTTCTTCAGAGGAGAGGTGGAGGGGCTCAGGCACGACCTCTTACAAATAGGGACAAGAACCAACGAACTGGAGGAGCGCATGGAAGCTAGCTCCAACACCCACAAAGAGACAAACTCCCGGGTGCAGGCACTGGAGCAGAGAGTCGCTGAGCTAGAAGCCAGACAAGAGGACGGGGAGAATAGAGATAGAAGAAACAACTTAAGAGTCCGGGGGATCCCAGAGGAAATTCTGGACTCAGAGGCACTGCTGTCCCGCTGGATGGCCTCTATACTACCAGGCAGTCCGGAATTAGACTTTAGAATGGACAGATGCCATAGGGCCTTACGCTCCAGACCAGTGCCTTCTAACCCCCCTAGGGACGTGATCCTCCGGCTCCACTACTTCTCCGTCAAAGAAGAGGTCAGCAGAATTGCCCGTGCCACCCCTCACATTACCTTCGAGGGGATTACCCTTCTGATCTTCCAGGATCTGTCCCCCCTAACGTTGGCCAGACGGAGAGTGGTAGGACATATTACCAAGGCTCTAAGGGACAGCGAGGTGAGATATCGGTGGGCATTTCCATTCGCCCTCGTGGCCATCAAAAACGGCAGACCACAGGTGCTCAAGCACCCCTCAGAAGGTGCAGCCTTCCTAAAAAAAGCTAGGGGTGCGGGGGCTACAGGACAATGGTGCGGAGGGAGCCCAGCAGGGGAAGAGGACGGACTCACCGCCAGGGAAGCAGGGTCCCTCACCCACGACGGAGAGGAGACCGAGCAAGGAAGGGGGAAGCGGGAAAAGCCCATAAATGCTGGACAGAATAAGGTTCGCGAGCTGCAGTTGCGCCCGTTGCGCGGTTTAAACAAACCCTGACACACCGGCTAAGGCAGAAATCCCCCCTACCGTAAGACTTTCGAGGCGCTGGAGTCGTCCCGTTGCTGCAGATGGATGTGCCCTAAGAAGATGGCCACAGCACGTGTCCCCAAAATGGCGTCTATTTACCTACCGGAGAGGAAGGAGGACAGAAGGGCGCGAGATCTCCCATGGCGGCGGGGGTTTCGGCGGGAAGGTCTGCTCTGTCGGCTGGACCCGCCCAGGGAGCCTCCCCCGATTCAGCCTTCTCGCCTTGGCAGCCCGCCTCTGAATGAGCACAACACGCCCACACCGGTGACGTGGTGGGTCCCGATCTCGCGAGAGCTGGAGGGGAAGTGCGGCTAGAAGACCCGGCAGACGGCAGGATGACGTCAGGGGAGAGGCGACATTCAGGAAGTGAAGCGGTCCCCTCTGGCGGGGGCGCGCGAGCTCCGCCGCCGGGGAAGCGATCGCGGGGCATACTGAACTCCACAGGAAGGACTCGAGATAGCGGTGCAGAAGGAGGCTGCCTGGCCGCTCGGGGGGGGGGGGTAACCCTGGACAGGGGGGGGGAGGGGGGGGGGGGGATGAGAAGGCCCCGCAAGTATCGTGAGGCAAATACTATAGTATGGTATATGTATGTATAGATGGTATATATATAGTATATTATATTAGTATAGTATGGTATATAGTATATATAGTATGTATAGTTTATAGGGCAAAGGGGACATGAGAAAGGTCGGAGCGTTAAAGGAGCGTTGCAAGCAGGGGGCACAATATAGGGATAACAGGTATGCGGCGGCGAGTGGTTAGGTATGACCCCAGAGGGAGGGGGAAAGGGAGAGGTCGCCCGAGCCAGGGAGTAGAGGGGAGTAGATAAGGAGGGGAAGAAGTAGTTAGCGGTAGTAAGGGCAGGAGTAGCGTAGGGTTTGTAGTTTTAGTTTTAGATAAGAAATAAGAGCTCATGAGAAGAATTCAAGGTAGTCAAAAGGTTAAGCATAGGTTAATAAGAGTTAAAAAAAATAAATAGAAGTGAAGCTAATTGTTAGGTTTTGAAACGCACATAGTTGCCGGCGGGGGGGGGGGGG
>WSYH01003317.1:0-14787 GCA_036426205.1 Ascaphus truei
CCCCCCCCGTTCCCTGTGACTCGCTCTTCGCCCCCCCGTTCCCCGTGACTCGCTCTTTGCCCCCCCCATTCCCCGTGACTCGGGGCTCGCTCCCCCCCCAACCCCCCCGGGTGATCACTTGGTCCCCCGATGTGTCGTCCGGCTGACTGAGGCGCGTGCAGGCGGCGGCAGGAAGCACCATGTGTGGGCCTGGGTCCTGGCCTGAGGCACGAGGTTGTGTGCCTGATATAGGTGAGTTACTGGTGACATAAGTTGAGGCGGGAGGCGCAGTGGTGTGACTTACCTGGGCGGGAGGAGGAGGTGGCGGGTGTGTGTGTGTGTGTGTGTCCTTTGGCCCGTCACTCCGCCTCAGGCCAATGAGAGGTGTGCGGGGGCGGGCGGGCCAAGGGAGCCATCTCATTGGCCTGAGATGGAGTGACGGGCCAAAGGTCCAATGTGATTGCCCCTAGGGATAGGACAGACAGACAGGCATATGACGGTTTGAGAAATATATAGATAGATTTGAACTTTATACTTATTACCATATACTGTATGTTTTGTCAATTTGATGTAGCATTGGGCACCCCTGTATTTTGTTGTATTCATTTGCCACGCTCAGTAGCACTCTTTTTTGACATAAATATATATTCATGATTTGGTGGGTGTAGGAGTTTGATCTAGCTGGGAATGTGTGTTAATTAGTGTCGAAGTTCATCAGATTTTTTTTGGGGCAACATAACTTTCTAGTACTACATCTAATGTTATTGTTACCAGGTTGTTCTATTTTTAATAGTTCAAACTTACTGTTACTTTCCATCTATGATTGAAATATTGATGAAGATCCATAATGGGCAGAGAATGCATCTACAGTAGATCACCTCTCTGTTTTTTTTCTTATGACCAGGTGAAATAAAATAAGGAATGTAATAATACCCAAGAGAAGAATAATGTGTTTTTTATACTCCATTATTCATTGTGTGGTCTATTTTCATTCGGAGATCTGCGACTGGCGATCAATCTCTTATTGACTTACTGTGTCCTGAGGGTCTAATAGCAGCAAGCTAGGGATAAGTGAAAACAAACGAAGACCGAGTGTAGTAAACTTGTGCTGAATAAGCTTGTGTGGAAGCCATCTTCAAGCTCCAACAGGTCATTTGTGTCACAAACTATTTGACACCTGATTCAACATTTTACATTGAAGCAATTTCAGTGCTTCCAAAGCTCCCACTATGTAGAATATCAACTCCTGACTTATCATATTAAGTAACAGCAGGATCTTTTGTACAATCTTGCCACAAAAAGTTATTCTAGAATAACATGAACAGCATGCACATATAAAAAAAATGCAATAAAAAGACTGCCAATAAAATATATTTCTTTAAAGTTTAAACTTGATATGTGAATTTAATGTAGTGGTTCACTTATAAAAATTAAATGTTGTTTTTTTGTCATCATTTGGTTTAAATAAAGTTCAAACTAACCAAACTTTATTAGTCATTGATACTGTAAATATCAGTTCCAATAAAAACTTAATTCTCCTGTATCCCTGTCTTTCTTTAAAAATAATAATAATATTAATATTATTTTCCTTGACCTCATATAATCACTTAGAATAGCGGGTAGTACTAGCCACTGAAGAGTACATAATTCCATTCCAATACACATCATTTAGACTAAAATTAAAGAAGTTGAGATAAGAAAACTATACTCTAGTGTCTATAGTACTGTATATACGATCACATGCCACTTTGTTGGTCTGTGATGTGATTGTGATGCAAAGATCACAAAACAATGATCATAAATAAGAATATTATGCAATAAACTCTCTTCTTTCATATAAGCTCTTGCACATGATTTTCACAAGTATTATGAGTATAAAGAATGATAAGAAAGCATTACTCCATCCTTATCAGTTACCTTGTTGTCACCACTGTCAATTTCTTCTTTAGCACCATCACAGTTACTCATACCTTCTATCATTAATCAAATCTCAAAACAATCCAGGTTTACAGATTATTCCAAGTAAAGATAAACACCATCCACTATCTTCACACCAACCCCAAAGATTCTTCCACATAACTTTTCTTTCTATCGATAGTGAATGGACAGAGATTATATTTTTCCAAAATCACTTACCGTAAATAGTGTGATCCTGTGTTTAGGAGGTTATTACCTGAGGTCCTTTAAAGGATAATGAACCTGATTGGTGCTTACTGTCATTGACTTCAATGGCCAGTAACACTGGTTTTGGTGCTTTAACCAGCAATAGACCTAAGGAATCTCCCAATACCATACATAGTGGAGTGATTGGATAAGGTTGCAGGAATTCCTTTTGGCAGCACTAGCCACCATGCAGCAGTTCTAATACTACGACCAACAGTTTCTGTATGTACATACTTATGGATTCCCATGTAACTATGCATACTCATGAGTTATAACATGAATTATTTATTAGCAAAAAAAAAACAAGATCAATGCACATCCAAATCCAATATTTCATTAACAACTCTTTTTTAATTACTTTTACCATGCTGCATAAAAGTCTGTGCACCTTTAACTATTTCTAATATTGAATTACATTTTCATGGTATGATAAGTTTGCTCACAACATTAATGTAATCCCTGATCAGACAAGTCATTACTTTGCTTATAGCTGTTTTTGTCACGCTGCAAAAAAAATTCTGGTTTCATTCTCCCATCTCACATTTTGTGATCTACTGTACTTCATCTTTTAATATCTCTTGCAATCCCATTGAGTACTATCTTTGCCTGATGATAGTAATTTCTTCTTGCAATATGTCTGGTCCGCTGCCATTTTCATTTCTTCCCCCATGTGATGTGTGGTTATAAACTTTTGTTTTCTTCCGAACCCATTAATTGTGTTTAGCCATGCCTTGCTTGGCTACTAATCTACTCTGTCTGACATATAAATTCTGGTATCAGTGCAGGCAGTGTTAGGCCCAATCCAGGGTTTCCCCCAACAGCAAGCAGCTCCCTTGAGTGACAAGGTGGGAGTCAGGCTAAGGCCTTTGTTCTGCCCAATAAGGGGCTCAGACCTTGGAATCTCCCCCTCGGTACTTAAGGGGCTGCACACTGAAATTGTTTCAGTTGTCACTCCCCCTTGAGAGAGCTGGCCTCACAGCAGAAGTGTTAATGGCTCTGGCATCTTCTGTCCCCTTCCCTAGGAGAGTGGGAGTGAGTACCATAACCCTTACTAGGGCATAGGGGAAGAGCACGGACCACCCTTGGTGCCCATGGCTGGGGGTGTGAGTCCAGTGACCATCCAGATGCTGGAGATCAGTGATAGTGTGTGCTGTGTATCCAGAGTATGCTGTATGCAGAAAGAATCAAGAGTGTTCAGTTATCAAATATACTTCGGCCTGGGCATGCAGTCTGTTTTGGGGAGGAGGAGAGAGTTCTTCCGCAGGGACTGCTTCCAGAAGTACTGGAGTCTGTGGTAGATGGAGGTGCTGACACCAAAGTGAGAAAGAACCAGCTGTCACCCCCAAAGCCTGTCCTGTTTCCCCAACAACATTGGCAGAATCTCAGATCTACTGTGAGCCAACAGGTACTTAGCACCACTGTACACCTGGTAGCCGGGGAGATCTCCCAGAGGGTGGGGGAAACACTGCTACATGAGTTTTATGATTTGTTGCTGAAGGTCTTCTGTACCTTTGGCAAAACTGACAATCTCACTGCAAATCATAGGTGACGGTATTCAAAGTTTATTTTGATTATTTGTTCTTCCCTAATCAATGTCTTGAACAAGTCTTCATTTGCTGTGAAAAGCTTTGGTGACATGGTATCACTCCGTCCCTCTCCTTTACTAATGCTTGTCTTGCTTGTGTCTTCATGTAATCTAGTTGTTGATGTGACATTCTCATAAATATTAATTAAAATATCAATGTATGCTTCTTCTATACTTTGTCTTTTTACTGCATGTAAAACAGTAGAGGTGTAGGCAGAATAGAATGCTTTTTCAGAATCTATGAAGTCTAAGCTGAGTGATAGATCATATTAATTACTTTGGAAAATCCCTTCTTGTAAAACTTGAATGTAATGTATCTTTTTTGATATCTAGGCTTCGCAAATGCAAGGTATGTTGCTTCCGATTAGTGAGTATCTTAAAAAAATGTTGCAGGTGGTTTTGATGTCTTCTTTGTCTCCTTTCATATGGATGAGGAATTGCTGTATTATTCTGGAATGTTCCCTTTTTTCTAGAAGCATGTAAAGACTTTTGCAAAGATTTTGTTCCCCAGCTTCTTTCAAGATTTCAGTTGTAATTCCATCTTCTTCATGGATTTTATTACTTTTTCTATTTCTTCTGGAAGAATGTATAGTATATCATTGATGTATTCTTTCCACTCTTCCTCTGCTGAATTACAGTATGCCTTTTGCTATCTGTGTATGTTTGTCTTTTATTGTTGACCCAACGTCTTGTTTGAGTGTGCTGATTTGCTTCTTCCCAATCTTTATATTTGAGCTATCTTTGATAGACTTCTTTACCATATCACAGTTTATTATCCTTGCATATACAATTATAGACCCTCAGATAGTCTTGCACATCTCTATATATTTAATTTGTATTCCTTCATTTTGCGATTGCTATTTTGCCTCAGTAACTGCTTTGATTCAACTTATATTTTCATATACTGTATTATTATTTTTTTTGCAATACCTCCAGTTTTGTCTGCCATTTCAACCACAATTCATCTTTATAAGTACGTTTTTCAGAATTATTTGTTAATCTCGAGCAAGTTGAGGCAATTTTTCAGCTCTAATTGAAATACTCTATTGTTACTGTGACGGTAGAGGGTAGCCAGGCTATACAATTAAGGTTAAGCCCATCTGGTTACCCCTAGAAACTGTGGGTCCCTGGCAGCTATCTAGCACCATAAACCAGGGGGCATGTATTATAACATGTAAAAGATTCATGAAACTTTCTGAGTGTAAGTTTTAGGTGGGATATTTGGGTAGAAATGCACTTGTTTTGTTTGCAGGAGTTCGGGGGCACCATTAGTTCCTTAATTCTCCCTGGCATGCAGGCATGATTTGCGCGTACGCAGGTTGAATTACACCAGGGCTGCCCAGTGTCGCACACACTATAACGTTAGTGAACTCAGTGGATGCCCTGGGATGTCATTCTCGCCAGATGTCTACCAGGGAGTTGTGGGCTAGGATCTCCTGCAGAGTCGATGTAGAGTACAGGGCAACTCTGTACCATTCTGATCCAAAGCCTCAATGGTGAAGTTGAAACCATACCCGAGAGACCCCGCACTCGTCTGTGCAGACTGTCTCCAGGTATTCAGACAGTCTGGTGAAGAACTGCATTCTCAATGGTCTGGTGGCAGGAGCATACATGTTCAATAATTTAAACATCAAGTCCTCATGCTGGAGGATGGGGTGAGAAAGATGGAGGGGGAGGAAGACTTCCTAAACATGAACATACAATGAGAAACATGCTAATGTATATACAAAGTATATTTAAATGAGTCATACATCTTAAAATATATCCTTAAGACCAATAAGTTTAAATACCCTTGAAGGGTACTAGTGTCAGACTCAATAGAATTCAAACTCACAACACTGCCATTCAGGGCTGCAGCTCTAGCTTTCAAATAACCCAGACACTGGGAAATGCTACTGTGAAAGCATACTTTTGAGCTCTACTATTCACACCTGTAGCCCCCTCACCCTGGCTTTCTTTAAAGCAGCAACACATGTGAAATCTTATTATTATTTTTTTACATAAACCAGTTCTGTGGTATTAGATAATAGTGACTTTTTAAAAAAATACAAATCTTAATGCCATTTTAATGAGATTTAAAGCATCCTTTGATTTAAATAGCAGGTTTAATTTCACTTCCCAGGCAGTGCAAGATATTTGCAAAACTTTCCTGCTTACTGTATGATCATTTGTTGCCAATATTCAAGCAGTTTGAGCTGTAAACTGTAACAATAGATAAAGTTACCTTAGTAATATAAGGATACATTGAAGCTGCTGAGTTACACTGACAGAAGGATTGATTTCAACTGAAAGGCGGTCATTACCTTAGACAATCAGGATTGTTATGGAATTATAACAGGTGCATCAAACAATTGTCAGCTTAGGTAAAAATGTAGAATTGTACATTGTCACATGTTTACATATAAAAACAAGAAATGAGAAAGGAAAAAAAGGGGGGAAAGTAGTGTTATTGTGTTAAAAGCAGACCATTTCCACTTTCTGGTTGTCAGTTCAATGTTCCTGGTGCAAAAATATGAGCACACTTGAGACACCTGAGAGATATGTGACAGTTTAATTTCCCAGCATCTGAGTCAGCTCAAGGCTATAGTTGCTGCCCTGAATGGCAGTATTGTGGGTTCTAATCCTATTGGATTTGACACTGGTATCCCCTTCATCACAAGGGTATTAACATTAGCATATCTCCCTAATTTATTTGGAGGGAGGTTTTAGGGAACATATACTGTATTCAACTGAAGATACCTATTCTGCCACTATCACAGCCACCTCCTCCAGCTTCTTGCAGAATCTGGAGCGAAATAGCATGTTGAGGTCATTTCGCTTGTAAAGCAACTACAAACTACAACATGTCATTCCGTGAAGTAGTAACATGCAAACATGTTCGATATTGCAGTGAAAATATCAAAGCAATCTGAATAGGCCCCTGTGTTTAAAAAAACCTTATTAATTAAAAAAGGGGGGATGTCTCCGATAAAGATGCTGGTGCATGTTAGTGGTGCATAGGCCGCTCCACAAGACAATATTATGCTTGGGAGGGGGGATATGTGATGGAGTCACTGTCTGCACAGGTTGGAAAGAGCTTACAGAGTGTATCCAGCATGTAGGCAGTTAACCTCTCCTGGAGAGGCTTGATGAAGGTGGAGCTAATTAAGCAGACATCCATTCAATGAACAGGGCTTTAAAGGCAGGAAGGAAGCTGTCACAAAGAAAGATTGTTTCCCCCAGGAGGGTAGAGAGACTTCTCCCAACCAGAAAGGACCCTGGCTGCTCTGGTCCCTAGGACTGCAGGAAACAGGGCTGCAGGGTCCAGCTGGGAATCGCACCCAGGAAAAGACTTTGCCTGAAAATTTATAAGCCTGCTGGATGTGGGGCTTGACTTCAAGGAACAGCATTCCATAGACTGCTGAGGGAGCACAGCTGTCCTATCAAGGTTGCTGTATCCTGAGGTATTTCCTGGACTCTCCTGGGACTGAGATAAAGACTTTGATATTGTTGAGTATATTATATCTCTAAACATAGGTGTGTTTTCGGCTGGTAACCAGTTTAGCTTGCCAGCCAATTAGAGAGGGACCTGCTGTGTAGTAAATCTCCAAAAAGAGAGTTTTATTTATGGTTTGGTCTTCTCTAAAGGGACAGATGTGCCTATGTTTGTTTTGTGTATATGTGTGTATATATATATATATATATAGATATATATATATATATATATATTATATATATATAATATATATATATATATATATAATATATATATATATATATTATATGTATAGTTGATATATTTTAATATATGTGTGTGTGTAGGTATATATGTACTATATATTTATATATATATGTAGAGGTATCGTACGTGTTAGCCGAGCTTCAATAATCAAAAAATAAATAGATGATACCGTTCTGTGGCAAACGAAATGGCTTTTATTGTGCGAGCTTTCGAGATCACTGATTCTTCTTCTACAGTTGTACATTGCCGGAAGAAGAGATCAGTGTATCTCGAAAGCTCGCACAAATGATGAAAGCATTTGTTAGCCACAGAACGGTATCTCTATTATTTTTTGATTAATATATATATCATATTAATATATATATCCAATAAAAGAATTTCACTTCTGAGCACATTTAATGTGTGTGTGTGTGTGTGTGTGCGCGTGTGTGTATATAATATCTGTGGTTTTTTCCCCCTCTCTCCACACTGTTTTAGCCATAGATTCCTTTTATATCAGTATTGCTTGACCTGAAGAAGAGAGGAGAACTCTCGAAAGCTGTCCTATGACAATAAATTGTAGTCCAATAAAAAAAGGGATCACCGAATACTGAAGGAACATCATTATTTCGCAATATATACTGTATTATATATATATAGTATATATATATAGATATATATATATATATAATACCACTACGACACACGTAATCACACTGACGGCCAGATCGCAGCCGGAGAGTTCCCGCTGATGAGTGGCCCGCCACTCGGCGTGCCGCGCACAGACGCGCTTGCGGTAAAGGATCTTCGGGAGCGTGGCGCCCCCTGCACGCGGCCAGGGGGCTCCGAGGGAGCCATGGTGTCCCGCGATCGCGAGGACAGCGGCAGGGGGTTCCGGGGGACCGGCCGGACGGCAGCGGTAGGGAGAGCGCCCTGATCGGAGGGCGCTCTTCCGCTGCTTCGGGGCGAGGCCCGTCACTCTCGGGCGCGCGCCGGCTACTGCTGAGGCCAAGAACGGGCAAATGCTCGAATAACTTGGCCGCAGCAGTATATATATATATATATATATATATATATATATATTATATATATATATATAAAGCAACTGTAAATTATTACTGTATGTTCATTGCATCTTGACAGTCTGCAACCCTGTCTTTCCCCATTGTCACCCAGCATACAGCGCAGCAAGGGATTCTGGGGAAATGAACATGCAAATGAGCACTCAGTACCACCTTTTGTTCAGCTCGTATTACACAAGCCAACCTCAAGCCACTGCATGCTGTTTTAAACAAGCTTTGTAAACAGAGGCTGGGATGAGATTGCAAGCCATTAGACCTACTCACATACATGTCTTCACCTGATGGGTATCATCAGTTGAGGCTGGTCTTAATGGTTGCAGGTTTGAGACTAGACTAGGTAATCACCACTGTCATTAAGGTTATGGTGGGTAAAAAAAAGTGACAAAAACCCTCCACAGTAAAGCATAAAGCAACTGTATATTACTGTATGTTCATTGCATGTCTAGACAGGTCTGCAACCCTGTCTTTCCCCCATGTCACCCACACTGCATCAGCGCTTCCACTGCAGCAAGGGATTCTGGGAAATGACATGCAAATGAGCACTCAGTGCCACCTTTTTCTCAAGCTCGTATTACACAAGCCAATCCTCAAGCTATAAGTATATATAAATAATATATTATATTAAATATACTATTAAATACTGCTGCGGCACAGTTTATTCGAGCATTTGCCCGTTCTGTGCCGCAGCAGTAGCCTGGCGCGCGCCCGAGTGTGACGGGCGCGCGCCGAAGCAGCGGAAGAGCGCCCTCCGATCGGGGCGCTCTCCCTACCGCTGCCGGGTCCGCCGGGTCCCCCGGAACCCCCTGCCGCTGTCCCGCGATCGCGGGACACCAGGGCTCCCTCGGGGAGCCCCTGGACACGCGTGCAGGGGGCGCAGGCTCCCGATGACGCGTGACCGCGCGTCTATGACGCGCGGCACGCCGAGGGGCGGCCACTAGCAAGCCGGGAAATCTCCCGGCTTGCGGATCTGGCCGCACTGCGATAAAGTGTGTCGCCAGTGTATATATAGAAACAACAAGGGAAAAGCAACCTTTAAATAGCACACGGACATAAAGGAAGGTGTAACAAAAGAATTTATTAAGGTGAGTAAAACAGGGGATAAAGTTTAAAAAGTGGGGGGGGCTCAACACTACCTAGACAATTTTGACCTGGAGGCAAGAGTCTAAAAAAAAGATCCAAAGCAAGACATGTACAGGAAACAGATGGTATTGTATAAGAACAACTGAGTGACAATCAGGTGTAAAAAGGTAGGGGCCCTCCTCAGCAAGACTCCCACTCCCACTCCAAGGAGTGGGAGTCTTGCTGAGGGGGGCTCCTACCTTTTTCCACCTGACCTGGAGTTTTGATTTACCTTTCTGTCTGTGACATCTACCTACTAAGTGGTGACGTATTTTGAACTGTGTTACCTTCATCACGTGTGTATCCACAACATGTAACCATTGCAATAATTATATGGCATAATAATTTTACATGTGGTCACAAGATCCTAGCGTAGGTTGATTGTCACGCAGTTGTGCTTATACAATACCATCTGTGTCCTGTACATGTCTTGCTTTGGATCTTTATTTTAGACCCTTGCCTCCAGGTCCACATTGTCTAGGTAGTGTTGAGCCCCTCCCACTTTTTAAACTTTATCCCCTGTTTTACTCACCATAATAAATTCTTTTGTTACACCTTCCTCTATGTCTGTGTGCTATTTAAAGGTTGCTTTTCCCTTGTTGTTTCCATATTTACTTAACCTTTAGCACCACTGTTCAGTCTTATAATATATGACTTATCAACAGGTGTTTTGGACACAATTTATTTAAGTGTAGAGCGAGTTATGTCGGGGTGGTACAATAGATGATAAGATACTATTATAGATTATATATATTATATCTATATATATATATAATATATATATATATGTATATTAGTATAATTATATACTATTAGGATCTATATATAGATATATATAGCTATTAAAACGAAAACAGTAGAGCGCACGCCCCCATATCAATAAACTTGATTTTATATGAAAAGCTAGGGGGGGGGGGAGGAATCACACTCACAAGAATAAAATGGTTAAAAGGCAATTTGTGATTATATCACCACCATCCGGTTCTGTGCTGCAGAATTTCGTCTTTGTAGGCTCCTTCAGGACTGCCTGTGGAAGTCACAGCTCACCGGGTTCCTGGGGTGCCGTTTGCCGTCTGAATGCAGTCCAAGAACTTGGCTCTCCACTCTGAATGGCCGCCGTATGGATCCCACGCTGGATGTGGCCTCGTGCGCGTGCGCAGCGTCGTAGTGACGTAATCGTCCCTGACGCGTTTCGTCACCGCTGGGCGACTTTCTCAAAGGGCTGATAGTAAACGGAATGAAGTCCTGCCCATTTATAGCCAGTCCATCACTTAGCAACCCACAATAGGATAATTGTTTAACCCATGATAAGCTGGTAAAGCTGGGCGTAACTATGTATGCTGCACCTTCATTGAACACATAAATAAAGGACTGACTGGCTGAATGGCACATCGTGGAAAAAAAATATATATATAGACACGTATTATGGGAAGGATCTACGAAAACATTATACACATATATATATAACACAATAGATACTCAAATTCATTACTGATAATATATAAAATCATTTAAGAATGACTCAAATTAATGATCTGAATCAATGGATAAAACGAAAAAGTGAAATTAAAAATAAAATTAAGATAATTAACCCCTGTTGTATACTAATTGTTGTATAAAGGAATATATAAAAAATTATTAAAAATAAAATTACACACATAAAATACACAGGGGTGGCAATACATTGAGATCTAATAATCATATGTTGAATAAAAAATAGTAAGAATTATTAAATCCTCATCAGAACACCATGCACATATAAACAAAATAATGTACACATACATAATGAGCAACTAAAAATTCAATAAATTCAATAAATCTACACTACTATTCAAGTAAAAGTATATGGATATTACACGTAGTTCATGCTAGAAAAAAAAAATATATATGTATATAGAACATAAGCAAAAAACAACCTTATGACTCAAATGGGCGTATATATATTATATATATATTATATCATTATATATCAAAGCAAATGTAAATATTACTGTAGTTCAATTTGCATGTATTTAGCAGGTCTGCAACCCGTCTTTCCCCATTGTCAGTACCCAGCATTACAGCTGCAGCAAGGGATTCTGGGAAATGGACATGCAAATGAGCACTCAGTACACCTTTTGTCTCAAGCTCGTATTACACAAGTCCATCCTCAAGCCAATCTTGCATGCTGTTTTAAACACGCTTTAAAAGAGGTGGGGATAGATTGCAAGCCATTACGACCTACTCACATACATGTTGTCAATACCTTGATGGGTATCATCAGTGTAGGCTGGTCTTAATTGCTGCAGTTTTGAGACATATACTGGTAAATCACCATGTCATTAAGGTTATGGTGGGTAAAAAAAAGTGACAAAAACCTCCTCACATGTCCAAACATAAGCACCTGTAAGAATTTTATGTTCCTACTTTGCATGTTTAGACAGTGTTGAACGCCTGTCTTTCCTCCCATTGTCCACCACGCGCTTATCAGCGCTTCCCCACTGCATGCAAGGGATTCTGGGACAATGAATTACATCGCAAATAGCACTCTAGTGCACCTTTTTACTAAGGCTAGTTACTTACACAAAGCCAATCCTCAAGCCTACTATACTATATATAATATATTATATTATAGATAACTACTGTCTGCGCACAGTTTATTCGAGCATGTGCACGTTCTGTGGCGCAGCAGTAGCCTGGCGAGCGCGCACCGAGTGTGGAACGGGTCGCGCAGCACGAAGCAGCGCCGTAAGAGCGCCTCGCATCGGGCGCTCTCCCGAGCCGCTGCCAGGTGGTCCGCTGGTCGTCCAACCGGAACCCCCTCGCCCTCCCGCTGTACCGCGATCGCGGTACCTACGCACTGGCTCCCTCGGGGAGCCCCCCTGGACACGCGTGCAGGGGGCGCAGGCTCCCGATGACCCTCCGTGACCCCCCTCCCCCCCCCCTCCCCCCCCTCCTCTCCCCCGGACGGTCCTATGACGCGCGGCACGCCGAGGGGCGGCCACTAGCAAGCCGGAAATCTCCCGTCTTGCGATCTGGCCGCACTGTCGATAAAGTGTGTCGCCAGTTGTATATATAGAAATAAAACCAGAGGGAAAGCAAACCTTAAAATAGCACACGGACAATAAAGGAGGTGGAAAGCAAAAGAATTTTTAGGTGAGTAAAACTGGGATAAAGTTTAAAAAGTGGGGGGGCCTCAACCTACTCGACCATTTTTGACCTGGAGGCAAGAGTCTAAAAAAAGATCCAAAGCAAGACATGTACAGGACACAATGGTATTGTAACGCACCCACTGAGTGAAATAGGCAATCAGGTGTAAAAAGGTAGGGGCCCTCCTCAGCAGACTCCCACTCCCACTCCACGGAGTGGGGAGTCCTTGCTGAGGGGGGCTCCTACTTTTCCACTGACCTGGATTTTGATTTACCTTTCTGTCTGTTGACATCTACTACTAAGTGGTGACGTATTTTGAACTGTGTTACCTTCATCACGTGTGTATCCCCCACATGTAACCATTGCAATAATTATATGGCATAATATTTTTCATGTGGTCACAAGATCCTAGCGTAGGTTGATTGTCACGCAGTTGTGCTTATACAATCACCATCTTGTCCTGTACATGTCTTGCTTTGGATCTTATTTTAACATCCTTTCCTCCAGGTCCACATTGTCTAGGTAGTGTTGAGCCCTCCCACTTTTTTAAACTTTATCCCCTGTTTAACTCACCATAATAAATTCTTTTGTTACCCCTTCCTTATGTCGTGTGCTATTTAAGGTTTGCTTTTCCCTTGTTGTTTCCATATTTACTTAACCTTTAGCACCACTGTTCAGTCTTATATATATGACTTATCAACAGGTGTTTTGGACACAATTTATTTAAGTGTAGAGCGTAATTTCTGTGTGTTACAATCTACGTATATTATATCTATATATATATATATATATATATATATATTATATATATATATATAGATTATATATCATCTATATCTATATATAGATATATATACTATAAACAACAAAACAGAGAGCGCACGCCCCCATACAATAACACTCCTTGATTTTATATGAGAAAAGCCTAAGGGGGGGGGGGAGGAATCACCCTCACAAGAATAAAATGGTTAAAGGCAATTTGTGATTATATCACCACCATCCGGTTCTGTGCTGCAGAATTTCGTCTTGTAGGCCCTTCAGGACTGCCTGTGGAAGTCACAAGCTCACCGGGTTCCTGGGGTTGCCGTTTGCACCGTCTGAATGCAGTCCAAGACTTGGCTCTCCCTCTGAATGGCCGCCGAGTGGATCCCACGCTGGATGTGGCCTCGTGCGCGTGCGCAGCGTCGTAGTGACGTAATCGCCCTGACGCGTTTCGTCACCGCGGGGGCGATTTTCCAAAGGGCTGATAGTAAACGGAATGAAGTCCTGCCCATTATACCAGTCCATCACTTAGAGCCACCCACAATTATATTGTTTCAAAAACCCATGATAAGCTGGTCAAAGCTGGGCGTAACTATAGTAATGCTGCACCTTCATTGACACATAAATAAAGGACTGACTGGCTGAATGGCACAATCGTGGAAAAAAAATATATATAGACACGTATTAGGGGAAGGATCTACGAAAACATTATACCCCTATATATATAACACAATATATACTCAATTCATTACTGATAATATAAAATCATTTAAGAATACTCAAATTATGATCTGAATCATGGAATAAAACGAAAAGTGAAATTAAAAATAAAATTAAGAATAATTAACCCCTGTTTATACTAATTGTTGTATAAAGAATATATAAAATTATTAAAAATCAAATTACACACATAAAATACACAGGGTGGAATCCATTGAGATCTAATATTCATATGTTGAATAAAAATAGTAAGAATTATTAAATCCTCCTTAGAACAACCATGCCCATATAAACAAAATAATGTACACATCATAATGAGCAACTAAAAATGTCAATAAATTTCAATAAATCTACACTACTATTCAAGTAAAAGTATAGGATATTACACGTAGTTCTGCTAGAAAAAAAAATATATATGTTAGAGAACATAAAGAAAAAACACCCTTATGACTCAAATGGGCGTTTAATCCTACACAAATCCACATATACATATATATATATATTATATAATATATATATATATATATTATATATATATATAAAATTCC
>WSYH01003317.1:14796-29077 GCA_036426205.1 Ascaphus truei
ATGCATATACTTGTTAATGTGTATCAAATTATTTAACTATTATAAAATAGGGTATATATTTTTCTCTCATGCAGATATAGAAATAAAACATGATGAGTCATGTATATATATATTCACAGAGACAATATTATAAAAATATTATAAAACAGTGTTTAGTATATCAATCAATACATAAGTATATTGAATGGTTTTACCAACCTTTGTGTTATGAGTAACCTAAAGGTAGGAATCTAATAAACAGGGAGAGGAGAGAGAAAAAGTAACAAGGGCTTGAACTGAGTGAAAAATAGATTTCAAAAATGGTAAAGAGTGCTATTGAAAAATAACTTATCAAATAAGACTATTTATTCAGATGGGAAATAAAAAATAAAGAATAATAATGAAAAATAAAATATGAAAATGTGTATAAAATAGAAAAATGAAATTTGAAAATAAAAATGAAAACAAAAATATAAAAAATCAATCGTCAAAATTGGGGGATGGACCAAGGATTCGGGGGGGGGGAGGAATAGGAAGGGGATGAAGGGAGGAAGGGGATGGGGAGAGAGGGGGAAAGGATTGGGAGGATGGAGGTGGGGGGAAGGATAGAGGGATGGGGATAAACTGTTAACTGATAGGGGAGTGAAGGAAAAAGAGGATTACGGGGAATTGGCAGACACACTGTTCTCCCCAAATTAGAGCGACAAGAATCCAAGTGGGCAGAAGATCAGACCAGTGTACTGGCATCCAGACACTCATTGAGTCCACCAGGGGTGAGGGTCCCCAACTGGTGGATCCAATAGGTCTCCTGTCTGCACAAGATCTTGAAACGATCGCCTCCCAGAGCACAGGGTGAAATATGTTCCAAGCCCATTACCGTCATACATTTAGGGTCCTGATTATGTATGGCTTTATAGTGTCGGGAAATACTGTTAGCAATCATTCCCTTTATGACACTCCTCCTATGCTCCAGGAAACGAGTGCAGAGAGGTCGTGTGGTGTGTCCAATATAGCGTAGCCCGCAACCACACTGGATGCAGTACACTACAAAAGAACTTTGACAATTTATAAAATTCCTAACCTGATAGATAATATCTCTATTGGGAGAACTGAACTCGGATCGGGTCTTCAAATGTCTACAGGTAATACATCTACCTCGTCCACATCTGTGGTTCCCATTTAGACCATTAACCACTGATTTCCTGGACAAATTCCCTGATCTCAATTTAGTGGGAGCTAGAATACTCTTCATACTTCTGGCCTTTCTGTAGACAATCGAGGCCCGGTCCGGAAGAATGCCCTTCAAATAAGGATCACATCTGAGAACTCCCCAGTGATTGCTAACTATCTTCTGAATGGCTCTAAAAGACTGGTTGAAGGTGGTTATGAATCTAAGACTAGAATTTCCAGTATTTCCAGCAATCACTGGTGAGTTGTATCCCAGACGAGATCCTTCCTGTCTGTTCCTGGATGCCTGAATCATTTTTGACCTATATAAGGAACTCACTTTCTTGAAGGACTCAGAGACTAATTTATTGTCATAACCCTTATGGATAAATTTTTGGCTGAGCTGTTCCGACTGTTGGATCACTATGGTGCTGCTGGGTAGGGGGGGTGAAGGCTTGGTGACTAACCCATTGGTGCTGCTGGGTAGGAGGGTGAAGGTTTGGTGACTGATCCTCCTCCTCCTCCGAGCCCCCAGCCCAGCCCGCAACCCCGTGATATCCCGGAGGCGAGGGGGAGGGACCCGGAAGCGGAGGGAGAGGCCGCCACACCGTGGGCCGCCAGAGTGCCGAACGGAGGCGCGCCCAGAGGGTCCGTGCTTTTATTTGGAGGCTGGCCCCCCCAATCGAGCCCCCGGCCCATCCCGCAATTCCGCGAGGCCCCGGAGGCGAGGGGGAGGGACCCGGAAGGGAAGGTGCCCGGGAGAGGGGGAGAGGCCGCCACCCCGCGGGCTACCATAGAGCCTAATGGAGGCGCACCCAGAGGGTCTGCGCCTTTACTTGGAGGCTCGCCCCCCCTCCCCTCCTCTGAGCCCCCGGCCCAGCCCGCAACCCCGCGAAGCCCCGGAGTTGAGGGGGAGGGATCCGGAAGGGGAGTGACCCGGGAGAGGGGCAGAGGCCGCCATCCTGCGGGCTGCCAGCGAGCCGGACGGACGCGTGCCAGTGGATTCGCGCCTTTACTTGGAGGTTCCCGCTCAGCCCGGGGGGAGGAAGGAGGGAAGATGGCCGCTGATCCAGAAACTGCGACGGGTCGGCGGGGGCTCCGAAGCTGACAGAATCAGACCTCTGGACAGGATCATCTTCACAGCAACAGGATCCGAAGGGGCAGCGCTTCTGGGTGAGTCAGGAGGGGCGCCATTAATCCGAGGAGCTACATCTGGTCAGTAGTAGAGGGCTTATCCAGAGCGGATCAATCTTTAGTGGTGGAGGAGGCAGATGCAGCTCCAGCTCTACTCTATGAGGTCGAGGGAGCCTCCTCTCTCACCGGAGAGGTGCGGGTGGGGGTCTGTGGGGGCCCCGATGTGTGTCCCAAGCCCAGCCTACGAAGGAATGCCTCCCCATCTTCTGGTCTGCGCAGGGTATGTGGATTTTTTATAACTAGCAGCGCAAAGGGGAACAACCAGCGATATTTGAGGGGACCAAGTCCTGGAAGACTTGGAACCGAACCTCATCGAATTCAATGTGTTTTTGGTTTCTGGTCTTTTGGGATATGGATTCCTTTGTCCTGAAGTAATGGAATCTAACAATAATATCCCTGGGGGGGTCCCCGGGTTGCGGGCGGGAGCGGAGAGCTCTATGACATCTATCCAGATGTCTGTCTGTGTCAGACCTGTCTGGTAGTAGGTGTTCTACCCAGCGCACAATGAAGTCTTCAGGGTCTTTTACAGTCTCTGGTACCCCTCTGATGCAGAGGTTTTTTCTCCTGTCACTGTTGTCTGAATCTTCTAATCTGTCCCCCATTTCTCTCACCTGGGCTGACAGCGTTGGTTTGCTGCAGGGCTGTTACAGTTTCATCAGATTTTATCTCCAGGGTGTTTGTCCGCTCTCCCAGGGCATCCAGGTTTTTGCGCAGGGCCCAGAGTTCTGACTTGAAAATTTTTCTCATCTCCCCACATAGTTCTTTGATGTCCTTAACTCTGGCCCATTCCTGGTCCCCAGCTCCGGAGGGGGGTCTGCTAGTCCCCAATTCTGTGTCTGTGTCAGGCTCTCTAACGTCGCTGATGGGAGATTGGGGGGGAAGTCTGTCTCTGTTCCTACTCTCCTTGCCTTTCCCGCCCGTTGCCATTGCAGCAGGGGACTTGCGAGGGGTTTTGTGAAAGTAGCTTGCTACCGAGGTGACTCTTTTGCCCCTTCTTGTGGTCAGCGGCATCCCCCGCTATTCGGATACCTGAGGTTGTCTTTTTTGTAAAGTTTTGTGCAAAAAATGCCGGTATTTAGTTAAATGTTTGCACCGACGGGCTGGAGCTCAGTTATCAAGCATCCATGCACCACCGCTCCCAGGCTCCGCCTCTATTTAGATTTTAAACTATATCCTCTTTACTAGCTGAGCTCAGGTCCTCTGACATACATATGTAGCAGAGACTCCCTCCTTACCGCTAGTGAGGGGAAACTGCTGCTGTGTGCCATTGGAGTCGCTGAAGCTCCGCAACAGACTTGGAATGGAGGCGGTAATTTTAAGTTTGCACATGCACAATAGGATGGGGTGCACATGCGCAATAGGATGCGGTGCCCATGCGCAGATGGTCAGATAGTGTGGCGGCCATCTTAGGTGGCTCCGCAAGATGCCACGCGGGACTACAAGTCCCAGGGTCCTCAGGGAGGGGACCACATGGGGAGCATGAGCCAATAGGTCTTTAGGAGGCAGAGAATAACTTTGGTGCGCTAACAGACCATACGCCAGTTGGGTGGAGGGACTAAATGGAACAGGTAGTGTCCAGGGAGAAGTGCTTCCCTGGACTAGGCCTAGCATTGCCCCATAGTCCCCAGCAAGGCCCTGAGTACCCACTAGTAAAGTGTTGCAGGGAAAGCCTCCAGATAGGAATGCTTCCCAGTAAAACATAACAGTGCTGTATATAGGTGACTGGATGTCCACGCGACGCCCTGCGGTCTGGCACTAGGCCACAGGGCACAGAGACATTAGGTGAAACACTCTAGCTGGAGCTTGCCTCACAAAGTGGATTGGGGCACATAAGGAGAGAGGGGATTGTTAGAGGCCCCAAGTCGTGTGACCTGACTGATCCCTTTGTTTCATCAAGCTGCATCTGGGTACAGGAGTGCATAAGCAGGTATAAAGTGCACCAATGATTTACAGGGGTAGCGCTATCTCACACTTGGGTGGGACTGAAATTGGGAAGGACACCAGGATTATTGGTGCCACCGCACCCTCAGAACTTTGGGGGACTCACCAAGTGTTGGGACATTGGGTGTGCACTGGGATCCCTCATAGGTGGAGGCGCTGCACTATAGGTGAAAGATCTCACCCCAGGCTCCAAGTGACGGAGGCGTAGGCCTCCTGTGAAGAACAGGTATAGTAGCACACATAGTCGCCTGCTTTCTCTCTACACTGTTTTAGCCATAGATTCCTGTGTATATCAGTATTGCTTGACCTGAAGAAGAAAGGAGAACTCTCGAAAGCTTGTCCTATGACACAAATTGTTAGTGCAATAAAAAAAGTATCACCTAATACTGAAGAACTCATGTATTCTGCACTATTGCAACTGGACTAACACGGCTATTTTTTGCTTTATATATACATATATACACACACACACACACACACACAGGGAGTGAGAGGATATACACACATCCATAGCTAATGTTTGAACAAGACTTCCGTTATAACTTCCCTTTTTCAGTTGCTCATACTGTAACTGTAAAAAAAAATCAGCAATCTTTCTGTAATGCATTTTATGTCAGATTGGCAAGGAGAGAATTTGTCGAATGTTTGAGCACAATCGATTGTATCTGTTTGATACCGTTTTACAATATGTCAAAGCAATGTATCTATGAACAATTTCATTGTGAAATATATAAATGAAAGAGTCCTTGTGGTCAATTTGTATCTATGGTCTGTAGGATAAATACCAAAGAAATGCAATTGAAAATATTTAATCAAAGTGTTCAGTAGTTAAGGGTTATAAGCAAACCCTTAAAGTCTGGAAATTTTGAAGTTATGGTGACATGTAACCTTTACTCCCCCCCCCATGCTTTTCTGATGTCATCATACACAATGTCACAAATGACATGATCCCATCACATAAGTGAATGTGGAGTGTATAAAGGTGATTATCGAATTGTTGAAGCTGACACCACATATGTCAGGATGCATGTACTGTAGCACACTAATGACTACTACTATAGCACATGGAAATTTTCCACTCTGACCAGCACTGAAAACTGTTAATTCCACCAAAACTAAGCATGGGGGAGCAGTGTGTGTTTGGGGGCGGGGGGGGGGGGGGGGATAGTATTAATAAGACTGATTCTTGTGGGATGCAGAGAGTGGGTAGAGAAAGGGATCAAAGAGGACTTGATACTTGTGGGTGGTGGAGGGATAAAGTGTCCACAAATACTTTGGGAGGCAAAGGGAACAAAGGGATTACAAAAGCCTGATGAGTCTGCAGGTTAAAACTGAGAATGTCACCTAAGAAACCTGATGTAATGAAGAGAAAGCGATTGGAAAAGCCTTGTGCTTCTTTTTGGCAGGTAGACAAAGGCACCTTAGAAACCAAGGCGAGAGGAGAACGGGATCAGAAAATCCATATGCTTGGGGAGAAAGGTAATGGAGTGGGAGGAGACAGGGATCAAAGAGGTGGGATGCTTGTGGAGTTGGGGAAGAAGGGTACAGAAATGCCTGGTGTTTGAGGAGTCGGCTGGGGGAGAAATGGATCGGAGAAGGCTGGGTCTTTGGGGCTGCATTCAAGATTCTCTGATGGGATAGGATCATGTCATATGTGATGTCATTTGTGACGTCTCTTATGATGACATCAGCAAAGAATGGGTGGGAGTTAAGGTTACGTGTCACTTTAACTTCGACATTTATATCCAGGGTATTTTAAGTTGCAGCTTTTCTTGGTTTCCGAAAAAAAATTGAGTATGTGGTTTGTTACAAAGCAAAGCATACGTTCTTGAGAAAAAGTATCAACTGTTGTGCACTGTGAGGCATTATTTGACTTGAATTTCTGTGGAAATATTTTTCGTAGTGAATAGTAGAATGTAGTTTATTTAAATTCTTTTTGTATTGTTTTTTATTACTTTTCTCTAGAATATTTTTTCATAATATTTTATGGAAAGAGATGACAATGGAAAAGTGCTGGATATCTGTTTTTTGCTGAAATTCACATTATAGTGTAATTTTGTCAAAATGCTAGCCTTCTAAAGATTCAAAGTTAATGTATATTTATCTCTTATTTTTACTTTAATAACTTGGCAGATCTAATTTTTATTTGTGCGATAAGTTGCTGCATCACATAAAAAAGCCAGAATACAAACAATTGAGGATTTTCTGTAGAGCAGAACAATAACATCCCTAACCACTTGACGTGTCAATTGTACTGTATGAATAAATTCTATCCTTTACAAGAACACATACAAGACTTCAAAGGAAAAGCCATGTTTTCAACAATTGTGGGGCACATCTGCTCTGCTTTCAAAGTTATTTGGCATTCATATTCCTGTACATATTTATTTATTTTTCTGAATGATAGTAAGCTCCCATTCAAAGCCTTGGTTAATAATTTATAGATGTTGCATTTTTAGATTTGTTGAATTAAATAGAAAAAACAATATCTGTATATCAGTAGCTAAAATAGTAGTTTAGCAAAAGTGGTCCAAAGGCCAATGGTCCATTAATCAAAAAAGCAATAAGATGCTTTATGGCATAGCACTGCTTAGTATATATTGCCCGTTAACAGTGTAATGCCAAACAACTAAACACAAAAAAAAACCATTGTGATTATATTTTAAAGTATCCTGATTGGAATGTTATGGCAAAGTTAAACAAACTTACTGATCTATTAAAGAAAGCTAAATGTTATTGTTTGTTGGGAAGAATATTAAAGTTTGGGCCATGCATCCAAATCTTGTGTGTATACAGTAATTTCACCCACTCGGGAGGAGACATGCTCTGCATTTCCCTATCACAAGGAAACTACAATTGATGGCAGGTAAAGAACACTTGGCCTACCAACTCTATCTATTTTTCTAACACAAATAGACAATAATAAATACAAATTGGGTTTATCGTGATTAATATTCACTGTGACACTGGGAATTGCTGCCTCCATCCGTAGGAGTATCTGTGTAACTGAAGGGTGTAGAAGGCTCCAGGATACGTCTCTCCTGGATGTCTGCGATGTGCAGCAATCCTTTCAAGTATGGACGATGGTCAGTCCTCGCATACACTGAACAGCAGGCAGGGGAGCTCGGTGATTACTGCCCCTTTGCCTGTAAGGTAATGAAGGGGTAAACCCCTCTAACTACTCAGATCAGAGGCCTAACCACCCACTCTGGAGCAACTACCCCCTTCACCCACCCCCTCTACCCCAATAAATATTAAAATACAAATCAAACACAAATACTAGCAGATACACCCATTGATTGCCAATGTGGTTACCAATGCCCTCAATGGGAGTGTAACAGGAACTTATCACTGTTTGAGCGAAACTGCCTCTAAATCCAGGAGTGTGCTGGTTAATCAGGCAATCAGCCAGACTCCACCTGGCTGATTAGGACTCTTAGAAAAAGACTGATGTGAGAAACAGGAGAGAGATTCCTTAGCTCACATTTGGGCTAACGTAAGGAGAAAGAGGACTGCATAGATTTCCTTAGCCCACAACTGTGCTGACCTGAGGAACAAAAGATGTATTGATGCATACACAAGGACTGTATGTTGACAGTATAACGAAGCATTGCAGCCTATTAAATCCTAATCATTATCATTTAACAGATCAGCCGCCCATCAGCCAGGCATGAACCATGGCTGGGAAGGCAAACGCAACGGGGCTTGTCTGAGGTGAGGAGCGGCTCATTCCAGGTATCTGCCAGGTACATACTGGGTATTTGATCGAATAAAGTGTGTCGCAGCAGTATATAAGTAGACTATCCTACAGTATTAAAATTGCAGAAATACAGGAAAATATCAATAGCATTTCCACCGCCTCCATCTCGGCCTCAACCCCTCTCTCAGCCTTCCCATCTCCCACCACCTCCTCAGTCCTGAAATACAATATACAGTAAGAGCTAGTCAGTGCAGCATACAATACTGCAGGGTTGTACTGTATGTAATCATTCGCTCTTAAAGTTATTGATATTTTGTTGCATGCACTCACCAATAGAGTTACTGTATGTAACACCAATGTCCTCTAGAAATTAAGCAAAGCCCTTAAAACATTCAACTTAGGACAAATGTGAAGAACAGCATTCAATGTTCTGCTTTGTTTAGTGTATCCCTTAATGTAACTAATTCTATTTTATGAAAAGGTCGAGTTTTTATCTTATAAATAGCCTGCATTTAATTTGGTGAATGTATTAGATGAGAATGCCCAAAGGCCAATGTGTCAGTTTGCACAAATGGCTAAGTGCTTGCATGTTTGCCCTTTGATAATGCAGGTTAAAGCAGTAAATAAGTCAGTTTGTATATAGCTACATGAAAATGTATCATAGATGTTGATATACACATGCAGCGGCTGTTACCTAGCTGAATCATGCACTCTGCCGCACGGTGGTCCGAGATGGTCCTCTGCAGACTAAATGGCCCATCAGATTAAAACAGCAGTGGTCCTCCTTCTGCCCCCAATAAATATTACAATATGTACTACCCACAAATACACAACCCACCCACTCCCTGAGTCCCCACATTAAAACATTTTAAAAAAAATTCTGTACATTATTGGTACCAGAGGCCAGTGGGGGTCTTTGGGTTGTCCCCATGAATGTCTGGGGGTTCCATGTTGGTCCTCAGGTGGGTCCGCATGGGTGTCCAGGCGCCTCCAGGTGGTTGCTGTGTATGTCCGGGGGCCCCACGGGGGTCCTCGGGTGGTCCACGTGGGTGTCTGGAGGTCCTTGGGTTGTTTCCATGGGTGTACAGGGGCCCCACGGGGGTCCTCTGGTTGTCCCCTCGGGTGTCTGGGGGTCCTCTGGTAGTTCCCACAGGTGTCGGGGGTCCTAGGGTGTTCCCGTGGGTGTCCGTGGGCCTCCAGGTGGTCCCTGAAGGTGTCTTGGGGTCCTTGGGTGGTTGCTGCGAGAGTCCAGGGGCCCTAGGTGGTTCCTACAGGTGTCTGGGAGTCCTTGGGTGATTTATGAGGGTGTCCAGGGGCCTCCAGATGGTTCCCGTGGGTGCCTGAGGGTCCTCGGGTAGTTCCCGCAGGTGTCTGGGGACCCCTCTGGCCTGCGGTATCAAACCTGTGCATAAAAACAGCTATACATTCAAATAAATACACCCTACACGCCCCCTTCCACCCTACATACTGTACAGTAATGGGCAAAATGACTATTATCCAGATATAGATAATAGTGCGTCTGCCCATTTAAAATAAAACATAAATCAGCAGCATAAAGTAAATTAAACTGGCACGTACCCCTGCCAGGATGAAGGCTGTCCTCATCCTCATGACTGTCCTTGTCCTCCGTGGTCATCAACAGCACAATAAAAAAAATACAATCTTATGGCCCCTAACCTCTTCATCAACTTAACGGTTAGTTACCGCTACAGTAATTAAGGGGTTAACCCACCCTCCACCGCTGTCCACTCACCCTACCCGGGGACACCAGCCCCTCTACCCATTGATTGGAACCACGTTAAAGCATGCCCATATAATATAATATATATAATATGGGCATGCTTTAACACTATCCCATTTATTGCTAAAGCTAAATAAAACAGGCCCAAAATAAAATATAGTGTTACATAGAAAATAAAAACCCATAAAAAATGAAAAAAAAAAAAACAGTTCATTGGCATGGTGGCACTCCCATGAACTGTGGGCATGAGCTGCCACCATGCGGGCAATATACAACCTATAAATCTAAAGCCACAACAAAAAAAACATTCCATTTTAATCTTAAAAATTCCAAAACATTGATTGGCATGGTAGCAGTCCCATGCCCTGTGGGCATGAGCTGTCACCATGCCAAGCAATATACAAACTGCCAATCCCCAAAACAAGGTAGTGTGAGCCATCTGTAGCTCAAGGAGTCACGTACTGTGAGCTCTATCTGCTCTGGCGTATATGGCATGAGCGGAGAATATAGGGATATTACCAGGTCAGACGCTTGTCCGTGAGGGGAGTGACTGCATGCAGACCCGATCTATGCGGGATGTGATCGCAATTATAAGTAACGGTATGGAGTTGCAAATACTCTCTATTCTAACCGTAGATACCCTTCATCTGTTGGCATAACGAGCCGCCTCAGCCGGTGACCGGTATCCCCTGGCGTGGCCACGATCCGGAAGTAGAGTAGAAAAACAGAGATGACCGATGTCGCCGCCACTCCTAGGTACACAGACTCACCAGGAAGTAGTTGAAGATTAAAAAAAAAAAGTCCTTGAGAAAGAGCAGTCATGCTCGGAACGCGTGGGAGGAGGAGGTTTCTAGTTGTCTGTCCAGATATCTGTTTTATGTAGCCGAATAAAGTTTTTTTAATCTTCAACTACTTCCTGTAGAGTCTGTGTACCTAGGAGTGGCGGCGGTGGCGGCGGCGGCATCAATCATCTCAGTTTTTCTACTTTTTTCTACTTTTTTCAATCACCAAAACAAGTCTAAAAAAAAGCATTCAATTTTAATCTTAAAAATGCCAGGCAATGGCAACCTGCAAACAATAAAAATATGCATAAAATAAAAACCACATTGAATTGCCAGAAATATAAAAAGGCCAAAAAAAACCCAATTGATTAGGAAGGTGGCACACCCATGCCATGTGGGCAAGAGCTGCCACCATGCCGGCAATATACAACCTGCCAATCACCAAAACAAGCCTAAAATTAGAAACACATTCAATTTTAATCTTTAAAATGCCACTAAAAACAATTGATTGGCATGGTGGCATTCCCATGCCATGTGGGCATGAGCTGCTACTATGCCAGTCAATGGGCGACCTGTAAAAAATAAATATATCAAATAAAATACATTTACATTGGAATACAAACATTACAGTATACCAATGCAAATACCTATCTATAAAAAATACATTAAAAAAAACAAAATCCATCTTTTTCTTACTTTTTGATGTTTTCATCCACCGAATCCGACTCCAACAGCAAAACAAGCAGCAGCAGCAACAACTCCAGGTCCACGATCCAATGATCCTCAACAGCCACAGTCCACAGGTAAAATCTTTAAGTCTGTTCTTTCTTTTCTTTATCTGTAATTTGTAATCCATGTTGGGGTCTTCTTTATCTTCTTCTGTACTTGTCTTCCACTTGTGGTTCTTCTTTATCTTCATCTTTATCTGTTCTTCATCTTCTTGCAATCCAATAGGGAGAGGCTGCTCCATCAGCTCTGTGCCATCAAATGAGACTACACAGGCTTTTATAGGGCCTTTGACATCACATTTGAGCGAGAAATAGTTCCCACGCTATCTGATTGGCTGGGATAAGCATGTGACTTTTTTGGGGGGTGGGGGGTGATGTGATCAAAAGGAAAATTGTGCCAGCCAATCGGAAAGGTTCAGCTTCCTTTCCCTTTAAGATGATTTCACAGAAACCAGAATGCCTGGCATCACATGGTACTAGAACAATAGGATCGGGGGTCGTATTCTCTCAGATTTAAAATAATAAAACTGATTATCAATATGGATCCTTTACTGGACAAAATTAATTACAATGTTGTTTACATTTTTATTTTAAATTAAGGTCACAATCACACAACTATTTAAAAACTTGAACAATTATTAACCATCTACAGAGACTTTATGAATTGTGTTGTGTTTAAAGGGTTATCTATCAACTGCAAAACTGAGGCAAAAATGATGTACAAACTAGCAGTTGATTTACGAAAATCACCTGTAAGGCAGCTGGATGGAAAGCACAGCTCCTTAGAAAGGATGGGGTCCAAAATATCAATTGCTGGTAAAAACAGTATTTATTGAAAGACGAACAGGATATCAGCCAAAAAAAACAAAACAACTCTAACGTGTTTCACGCAGAGGGTGCTTTGTCAAAGAGTACTACCCTATTCTCTATGCTGGAGTATATATGCAAGGTGAGCCACCAGATGTATCAATCTACCGCCCTAGGTAATCTAAATCCCCTGAGTGAAAATTACCCGGGGTAGAAATTGTGGATGTGTGATATATAGTTCAACCTGGCGGAGCACACAAGCATACTGCCATTCAAAGAAAAACTAATACAAAAATATAAGCAACATCGTTTAAAATCAAGTTATAGAAAGAGATACATCTCTCTCAATAGTGAATTGACATTTCAATATATTCGGCTACTGGATGTTACAATGTATATATCAGTTATTAGTGCTCAATGGCTATAATGTAGCAATAATGAAAGGAGTTGAAGCATGTTGAATATCACAGTACAGTCATGGAAGTATATCTCAATTTGGATAAGATGAAAGCAGTTGATTTATCCTATTGGAAGCAATTGAGATTTATGATATGCCACTATTTTGTGTTGTGGTTTTGCAGTTTTATTTATTTATTTGTTAATAAAATATTTTACCAGGAAGTAAATAAAGGAGTATGCTGCACACCCCAATGAAAAAAAATATACATAAAGTCTACCGGTGCTGCTTGTTCAAGGAGTACCTGTCAGAGTAATTCCAGGGCAATACTCAGGAAAAGTCTAGTCACTTGAGAAAGACCTATTTAAGGTCGAAACGTTGTGTGGCACAAATAAATTAGCATTATAATCAAAACCGTAGAGTGTTGGATCCTTCTTTTCCTGAGTATTACCAGGAAGTAATACATTGAGAGTTACCTCTCGTTTTCAGGTATGTCCTGAGCATCTGTTAAGATGACAAATAATACATGGTTACAATACAAAGTTTCATAAGTGAACACGGTATACATTATAATCATCATATAACAAGACCTTGCATGCACAGTTAGAGATAATATATATTATAGGCTTATGTAACAGTTACAGACCAGATTCAAATGTGAGACAGCTTTAGTTTTGAAGGAACTTAGACTGGTGGTGGCTGTGAGAGTCACTGGTAGATTGTTCCAGTTTGGGGTGCACAGTAAGAGAAGGAGGAGCGGACGATACTTTGCTGAACCTTGGGACCATGAACAGTCTTTTGGAGTCAGATCTCATATGATAAGTGCTGCATGTGGTATGGGTGAGGAGCTCAGTGAGTGAGTTTTGAGTGATATAGCAGACGTTATTGGTCCCACTTGCACATAGCTGTGAGACACAGACAACGCACAAGCGGGAGAAGCCACAGAAATTCTAAATGTACTATCCTCATGTGGAATAGGGATTGGGAAAACATGCTTTTAACCCCTGCTGTATAACTGTCACGGGAGAACAGGTTCTTCAACACCTTTTTATAACCGGGAAACAAAGGAGAACAAAAATGTTTGTGCTCCAAAAGAAAATTCCCTTATGTGCACACTATGTAAGTATAAAATGTAACTTTTAATAGGTGTACTTAAAACATATATAACCGTAACACTAAATGTAATAAACCTTAAAAATAAATTAAATGATATGCACACATGCAACAAAGTTAGCCTCACATATATGTAGGTAAGTTCCAGTATATTATTATAACTGAAACCTGGGAGGCTGAACAAAGTGCAACCAGGCAAGGTGAGTCAGAGTGATCAGCGATTGCAATCACTAACACAGTAAGTAAACAGCCAAGAAGCTGTGGCAGAGATGCGGCTACAATATATCCATAGATTGTGAAAGTAGTATCAATAGAGCCAGCTCTGCAAACTACACTGTTGTTATATATTTGGCTATGCTAGTGAAAATAAAATGCCCAACACTTGCAATCACCAGCACAGTGAGTGATTAGTCAGATGCTACAGCAGGGATACGGCTATAGTGTGTCCATAAACAATGATAGTACCCATAAAGCCAACTCTGCTAGCTACACTGTTTTTATATATTGGCTATGCTGGTGAAAAAACTGGTTTCTAGCGCACTATATTAAAACAACCCCATAACAGGGGCTGATGACATGATAACGCGTCCAACGTGCATTTCCCTCCTACTATGGAGCTTCGTCAGGGACAATTTTGCATGGGAGGGGAAGCGGATGCTATTTAAATGCTCAAGTCAATGCCTCACGCATGCGCTATAGCGATGAGTCTACCCGTCGCCATGACGACTTGAG